>QXTE01000622.1:178273-191804 GCA_003942145.1 Platysternon megacephalum | reverse complement strand
GGGAATTATTTCCCCAGCTTAGAGCGAGCTACCCCCTGCCTGACCTGCCCCGGCCGAGCGCCAGGCCCCAGAGACAGCTGCAGCCCCTTCACTCGCGGGAGCCTGGGGCTGCAGTCCGCCCAGAGGGAGCAGGGGAGAGGTGGGGCTGCCCCCCGAGGGTACATGGCCCCGGCTGGTGGGGGAGGGGAGGGGCTGCACCGTCCCCAGGGGGAGGGACTGAGCACCCGGCCCCTGCACTCACTGGGGCTCCAGCATGGGGGGTACGTGGGGGTCAGCGAGGGGCTGATGGGGGCAGAACTGCTCCGATTTCACGGGCTGTGTTCGACCATTTCCCTTCACCTCGGAATGGACCAGACGAGCCGGCTCCAGTGACCAGAGATTTCAGACAGAGACACTGACCTGTCACCTGCAGCTCCCGGCTGCGTCTCTCCAGGGGGGTCCCTAGGGCGACGTGTCCCACCCGGCAGACGAACTCTGCCCCCTGGTCTCTCTGCACCGAGGGGGTGAAGCTGAGTCTCGTCTCCTGCTGGAAACTTTTCCCGTCCTGTGGGCGGGGAACTCCGGGGTCGATTCTGTACTCGGGAGAGCCCTGCAGGGGAACAGCAGCCCCGGCCCCCGTGTCCCTCCTGAGCCAGGCCACACTCAGCACCCCAGGGAAATGCCCCCACATGCGGCAGCTCAGGGTGATTTCCTCCCCCGCCGTCACTGACTCGGGATGGGAGATTTCCGACACCTCCGGGGGCCGCAGGAGACCTGGGGAATGAAACATCCAGAGACAGTTACAGGCCCCGCAAGGGGGAGACGGGGCCTGGCGGGGGCTGCTCCCCCCTCACTTCAGACAGGAGAGATCTGACCCCTCAGTGGGGCTGTTACCCCATAAAATCACCCCCGTGTGTGACACTGTTACACCCCGACCCAGCGGCGTCTCCAGCCGGAAAGGGGGACGAGGAATATTAGCTCCCAAAGCTCATTCATCCCTCAGGGACCCCGTGGGGGGCAGCGATTCCTGCTCATTCCCCATCCGACCCCAGGGAGCCCCCCTCACCTGTGTCCCCGGCTCGGATCTCTCTCTCAATCGGAGTCTCCCGGGGGCTTTGCTGAACGGACACTCGGACTCTGAGCTCTGGACGGTTCAGTTCCCGGCGGTGGATTCTCCAGACGCTGGTAGCACTGAACATGAGATCTGGGTTCTGGCTGTAGTTGGTTGGTTCGCACTTTTCCCAGGCTTTCCCATCACAGCTCCACTGGATCTGGTGAATCTCCCTGGGGTAAAAGTTCTGGATCTGGACGGCAAACGGCACCTCGTCCCGGGGCTCCCAGTGCGGTAACACCTGGATCCCGGACACCTGCGGCCGGGCTGGGGGCAGACAGGAGTGAGAATGGGGCTGGGGTTTTAGCCCAAGCCAGGATCCCCTGCAGGTGAACCCCCTTCCTGGAGAATTACTCTGCTCTGCGTGTCTGGTTCACTCTCACACTTATAACTGCTGGAAACCGTGCGACACGCTCACTGACATACGGGTGTGACGGAGCCTGTGTGTGGACGCAGGGTCAAGCCAGCTCAGCTCTGCCAGCTGGCGATGAACTGGGCACGAGACCCCAGGAGCAGGCCGTATTTCCCCAGACACCCCTACTCTGACACAGCGACCCACTCGGGCTGTTGTGGGTTAAAATTCACTGTGGGGCAATGAAGTGTTGTCAGGCTGATTGTGAGCACAGGGCAGCAGGACTGTGCGTAATGTGTCCTGGACGCTGGGATGTTGCTGCTCTTGGACAACAAACGGTGAGCGGGTGCCGTGGAGAAACGGGGGGAGCAGCATGTTACAGGGACATTCACCCTTTACATTTAACATTCCCTCAGTTTCCCGCCTTGCAAAGGGCACTGCCCAGCAATCTGTGGGGTGGGTGTTCGCTCAGGGTTTGCAGGCTTTGGAATCCTTGTTGTGGTGTTTTCCCAAGTGAATGCTGAGTCCCCTCTCCCTTGTAACGAGGGTTTGCTCAGTGCTTGCGAGTGGGGAAATATTCCCTCAGCGGCCCCCAGGGGTGGGGTTTGGTTTTCCTGGATTACTGGGTGGGGGCTGGAGCTGGTTCTGTGTTGTACTGTTCAGAGGAACCCCCAGACATCGAACCCGGCCCTTGCTGCTGCCGACACCCCTGGCAGACGGGTTACAGGTGGAAAGGGGGGACTTAGCTCCTGTTGCAGGGGAGTGAGTCCCCAGACACAGCCCAGCCCCGGGAGAAGGAACAGACACACCTGGGGACTTGCAGCCCAATAGTCTTCTCCCCAGTGAAGAGGTCAAGGCCACGGAGCCCAGCGGGGGCCCTGAGCCCCGCCGGGAGGGGTGGGGGGCTGAGCCCAGCAGAACACACACGATGGTTTGATTGACTGCAGACCCTACCAACGGCTGCGTCTCATCTGCAACCATCAGGGGGCGGAGCTTGGCAGAGACCCACCCACCAGTGCCTTTTACATCCCCATGTGACCCCAGGGACCCTGGGCCCTTGCAGAGACTCAGCCGGGTGGGAGGCACCAGACAGGTGCCCCTGAGCAAACAGTGCCTATAAATCGGGACTCCTCCCTGGCCCAGTTCCCTCCCTCCTCCCAGCAGGTCCCGCCGCTGATAAAGGAACCGTAGCTAATCGATGGCTGAGAACGCGCTAAACCTGGGGGGATGGTGCTGGGGTGGGACACGCCTTCCCCAGGCAGGACACAGCCCAGGCAGGGGTTTGCCTGTCTGTGTCCTGAGCTGTGACCAGAGCCCCCTGCCCCCAGGACGGGCAGATACAGACGCCTGCACCGGGGCCCAGTGGCTGTTTATCCCGGCCGGAGGCTGCTGGGGTCAGTGCTGGGATCCCCCCACGTTAACCAGAGACCTTCCCCCAGAGCTGACACAACGCGCCCTCCCTGCACTGGCTGGCCCCGAGTTGGGAATCCTGCACAGGGGCCAGGACTGACTGAGCCAGACTCGAACTCCCGGGTTACCTAGGGAGGTGGTGGAATCTCCTTCCTTAGAGGTTTTTAAGGTCAGGCTTGACAAAGCCCTGGCTGGGGTGATTTAGTTGGGGTTGGTGTGACGAATTGGGAATGTGCTTAATGTTTCCTCTGAATACTGTGTGGGTGCCTCAGTTTCCCCTATGCAGTTCTTAAGTCTCTAGGTGGTGGGATAAGGGTGTGTGGTTGTTGCAGAGCAAAGGGCCAGTACACAGAAATGCCTGACACTTTGTCTCCTGGCAACTGATGGCCTGGGCCCCTCCTCTGCAAAGGTGCCAACTGAAGGTGTTGGAGAACAAAGAGATCAGGTGACCTCCTGGCCCGGGAAAGGGACAAAGCCCAGAGGAGGAGCGGCTGGAGGGGGTTTCAGTTGGGAACTGGCTGGGGACGGGGAGTGAGGGCAGACGTGGTTGTCTGGCTCTCTGCCCCCCAAAATGGACCTGGATGAGGGGTCCCGTTCTCTGTACCTACAAGCTCTGGTTTAGACCGTGTTCCTGTCATCTAATAAACCTCTGTGTTACTGGCTGGCTGAGAGTCACGTCTGACTGCGAAGTGGGGGGTGCAGGACCTCTGGCTTCCCCAGGACCCCACCCGGGCGGACTCGCTGTGGGAAGCGCACGGTGGGGCAGAGGATGCTGAATGCTCCGAGGTCAGACCCAGGAAGGTGAAGCCTTGTGAGCTCCTTGCCCTGCAGACAGTCTGCTCCAAGGGAGAGGAGACTTCACCAGAGTCCTGACTGGCTGCGTAGGGAGCAGTGCCAGAGCATCGCCCGGGGACTCCGTGACAGTTGGTCCTGTTTTGAGCAGGGCGTTGGACTAGGTACCTCCTGAGGTCCCTTCCAACCCTGATATTCTATGAGTCTATGATTCTCTGACACCCCATCGGCTGCTGGATTCCCTGGGCGCTCGCTGGACTCTGCTTGGCTCAGGGGAGGGGTCCTAGCGAGACATCACAGCCCTGGGGACACTCCCTCCACGGCCGGATCTCCCCGGACTCTCGCTGCTCTCGGATCCCTCTGGCCTGGTGGTGGAAGCTGCACCTGACCCGTGTCCCGTCGTCCTGCACCGTGGGGGTGAAGCTAAGGGAGGCCGTGAGGCAGGTCCCTGATCTCTGCTCTGTCGCTCTCCAGTGCTGGGGCTGGGGCTGTAACAGCGGCTGGTGCTCAGGCCCCTCCCCGGCCTCGCTGACCCCGTCAGTCCTGTCCTGTCCGTGTATCCGCTCCCACGTCACAGCCGTGTCCTTCGGGAACTTCCCCACCATGGCGTAGCTCAGGGTCACCTCCTGTCCCAGGAGACACCACACCGGCCCCAGCACCTCGGAGACGGAGTAGGGGACTTTCCCATCGGTGCTGGTGGGGGCACAGCGGCCTAGGCAGAGAGGGAAGGTGAATAGCATCGGCGAGGCTCAGGCTCGTGGCTAATGGACTCTCCCCGACCTGCTGCTCCCTCGGGGGTCCTGTGGTGGCTAATGGAACCGCCCCCCTCGCCCCAGTGGCTAACGGCATCGGCAGTTACCTTTCCATCGGCACCAGAAGTAAGTGGCTAACGCTGTCGTCACCGCGGCCAGTGTTACCGAGATCCCCAGCACTGCTGTGAGCACCGTGGTGGAACCATGCGCCCCTGCACGGGGAGGAGACAGGGAGACAGGGTCAGACCTCGCCCCATACAGCCCCTCGCCCCCGACCTTCACCGCCCTCTCCTGCGGCTGCAGAGCTGGTTCCAGCACACGGGAAGGACACGCACAACCCCCGGCCTGCCGGTCACTCCTTGGAGCTGTTTGTGGCAGGCCCTTGGCTCCGGCCCGGGTTGTACATTACCATGGTTACCGTACCCCGATGCAGCAGCAGTGCAGACTGTGCCACGTTCCTGACGACTCAGCCCTGCTGCACCGAGTCCTCCCTTCAGCACAGGGCGTTTTACGGGGTCTCCAGCCCAGACTCACCTGTGACCTCCAGGGGGAACCCCTCCCGCAGGGGCTGGGCCAGAGCCGCGTGGCTGACGCGACAGGAGAAGATGCTGCCGGAGTCGCTCGCGGTGGGGGTGAAGGTGTAGGTCAGGGTGAGGTTAAAGGTCCCGTCCGGGTTCCTCTGGGGGGCAGAGCGGGTGGCATCGGTCAGAACCTGCCCGTCTCTCAGCCACGTGACGGTGACGGCCCCGGGGTAGAATCCCCACACGTGGCAGGGGAAGGAGGTCGCTGTGTCTGTCCCGGCCGATCGCCTGGGAACAGAGATTCTCGGAGGAGCTGAAAATGCGGAAGAGGCAAATATTATGGGTCTAATAGAAATTCACCGGGTGTCCGTCTAAGCTAGCACAACGCCCCAGTGCTGACAATACGGTGCCCAATAGGTCCTCCGGGTACTCTCAGATCCGGCCCGCCTGCTGCTGTAGTCTGACAAATCCCAGTCTGGGCCCCGTTCTCACAGGAGACACGGCCAGTTCCAGCAGGGCCCCATCTCGCCGTCTGTCAGGCTGCTGGGGGTCTCCCATGACTGGGTTCCCAGCGCTGCGCCATCCCCCTGAGGGTGGGACTGTCCCAGTTAGTCTGTGCCCCGGGAGTTGGTGTCTTTCGTCTGCGCTTTGGGGACGGAGCAGAGCTGGCCTGTGTCTGGGCAACGCCAATGGTTTGTGCCCAGGCTGCGGACCCCCCGCGTTCCCCCTTGTCTGCACGGATGGCTTGGGGGAGATCTCCCACCTTTGCCCCAGTCCTGCTGCGGCAGCCGGTGGGAGCTGCTGTCTGGAGGCCGTGCTCAGGTCACGTGCCGTTGGGTTCTCTGACCCTGCAGAAAGCTCGTCTACACATGGGTTAAAGTGCCGTGGGCCGGCCCACACGGGCACTCCCCTGGCTGTGGGTGCCCGTCGAGCTGCACCGTGTTACAGCAGTGATGGGAGGTCGCTCTGCACCAGCCAGTGCGGGCAGGGCCTGAGCCAGACAGAGCGGGGCTCACTCGGGGGTCGCCCCTGGCTGAGCTGGCTGCAGTGGGGCGGAGCTGGTCTCCGCTCTGCCTCTCAGTGAAGCTGCCGGGGGCCAGAGAAAGCTGCACTCACCTCCAATAACCAGGGGGAACTCCTCCCGCAGGGGCTGGGCCAGAGCCGCGTGGCTGACAAGGCAGGAGAAGATGCTGCCGGAGTCGCTCGTGGTGGGGGTGAAGGTGTAGGTCAGGGTGAGGTTAAAGGTCCCGTCCGGGTTCCTCTGGGGGGCAGAGCCGCTGGCGTCGGTCAGAACCTGCCCGTCTCTCAGCCACGTGACGGTGACGTCCCCGGGGTAGAATCCCCACGCGTGGCAGGGGAAGGAGGTCGCTGCGTTTAACACCCCTGCTTTCCGGGGGATGGAGACTCTGGGAGCAGCTGGGAATGAGAACACGATGCCCAGAGTTTAACCCGCTACAAATACATGATATGGAAAAACTCCAGGACTTCAGCCTCCCACCCGGCCAGAAAGTTGCAGCAAACTCACCCGTCACCTGCAGCTCCAGCTGCTTCTCCTCCTTGTCGGGCGTGTAGATGACGGTGCTGGTGTATCTGCCTCCGTCCCGCACAGCGACTTGGCGCAGCAGCAGGGAGCAGTTCCCCCTGCTCAGCTCCTCGGGGAAAAGCTCTGATCCCTGCTGGTAGATTTTCTGTTCTCTGACGTACTCGGCCACCCTGTGGCCCCCCAGAGACCAGGCCAGGTAGAACTTAGTGATCTCAAAGCGCTCCCTGACCGTGAAGGTGCAGGGCAGCTGTACGTCGGAGCCCAGCGCAGCCCTCACCGGGGAGGAGCCCATGGACAGGACCAGCTGGGAATCTGGAGAGGAGGTGGGGAGAGAGTTAGGCAGGGAGACCGGGGCTGGCTGTGGGAGGTGACAGGTCCAATGATGTGCAACGAATAAATGTCAGGTTAATTGCCGGGTGCACCCCGCCGTGTCTGGGCTCTCAGGCCCCTCATGTCCTCCCCTCATGCTCGCTGGGATTCTCCCCCATTTCCCCCAGCTCCTGTCACTCTGGGGCCTTCACACGGGCTCAGGGCAGACTCGGCGGCTGAGGCTGGGCAGAGCCAGGCAGAGCCCGGCAAATCATGGAGCAGGTCCTCAAGGAATCCATTTTGAAGCACTTGGAGGAGAGGAAGGTGATCAGGAACAGTCAACATGGATTCACCAAGGGCAAGTCATGCCTGACCAATCTGATAGCCTTCTATGAGGAGATAACTGGGT
The DNA here is from genome assembly GCA_003942145.1 of Platysternon megacephalum. Taxonomy (NCBI): domain Eukaryota; kingdom Metazoa; phylum Chordata; order Testudines; family Platysternidae; genus Platysternon; species Platysternon megacephalum. Next base: position 184,626 of record QXTE01000622.1, on the reverse strand, counting down.
CTGTGGATGAGGGGAAAGCAGTGGATGTGATTTATCTTGACTTTAGCAAAGCTTTTGATACGGTCTCCCACAGTATTCTTGCCGGCAAGTTAAAGAAGTATGGGCTGGATGAATGGACTATAATGGACTATAAGAATGGACTATAAGTATGGGCTGGTGAAGAACTGGAATGGGTTACCTAGGGAGGTAGTGGAATCTCCTTCCTTAGAGGTTTTTAAGGTCAGGCTTGACAAAGCCCTGGCTGGGCTGATTTAGTTGGGTTTGGTCCTGCTTTGAGCAGGGGGTTGGACTAGATGACCTCCTGAGGTCCCTTCCAACCCTGAGATTCTATGATTCTATGATAAGGTGGATAGAAAGCTGGCTAGATCATCGGGCCCAACGGGTAGTGATCAACGGCTCCATGTCTAGTTGGCAGCCGGTTTCAAGCGGAGTGCCCCAAGGGTCGGTCCTGGGGCCGGTTTTGTTCAATATCTTCATTAATGATCTGGATGATGAGATGGATTGAACCCTCAGCAAGTTTGCAGATGACACTAAGCAGGGGGAGAGGTAGATATGCTGGAGGGTAGGGATAGGATACAGAGTGAACTAGACAAATTGGAGGAATGGCCTAAAGAAATCTGATGAGGTTCAACAAGGACAAGTGCAGAGTCCTGCACTTAGGACGGAAGAATCCCATGCACTGTTACAGACTAGGGACCGAGTGGCTAGGTAGCAGTTCTGCAGAAAAGGACCTAGGGGTTACGGTGGATGAGAAGCTGGATATGAGTCGACAGTGTGCCCTTGTTGCCAAGAAGGCTAACGGCATTTTGGGCTGTATAAGTAGGGGCATTGCCAGCAGATCGAGGGACGTGATCATTCCCCTCTATTCGACATTGGTGAGGCCTCACCTGGAGTACTGTGTCCAGTTTTGGGCCCCACACTACAAGAAGGATGTGGAAAAATTGGAAAGAGTCCAGCGGAGGGCAACAAAAATGATTAGGGGGCTGGAGCACATGAGTTATGAGGAGAGGCTGAGGGAACTGGGATTGTTTAGTCTGCAGAAGAGAAGAATGAGGGGGGATTTGATAGCTGCTTTCAACTACCTGAAAGGGGGTTCCAAAGAGGATGGATCTAGACTGTTCTCAGTGGTACCAGATGACAGAACAAGGAGTAATGGTCTCAAGTTGCAGTGGGGGAGGTTTAGATTGGATATTAGGAAAAACTTTTTCACTAGGAGGGTGGTGAAGCACTGGAATGGGTTACCTAGGGAGGTGGTGGAATCTCCTTCCTTAGAGGTTTTTAAGGTCAGGCTTGACAAAGCCCTGGCTGGGATGATTTAGTTGGGATTAGGTCCTGCTTTGAGCAGGGGGTTGGACTAGATTCCTCCTGAGGTCCCTTCCCACCCTGGTATTCTATGAGTCTATGACTGACCCACCTGTACCCAGGCCCTGTCCCCGGGACTTTACTCTGCCAGGGAGCCCCAGAGCCCTGCCCTGCCCTCCCCCAGGACACCAGGGGATCTGTACTTACTGGCCACCCCAAGGAAGAGGAGGGGGACAAGGAGACCCCCCCAGCCCCGTGGTCCCCACCCTCCATCCCCCCCAGAGTCGCCATCTCTGGGGCTGGCAAGAGAGCCCTTCACTCCCCATGGGTCACACGGGCTAGAGCTGGAAAAACAGGTAACAAAGTACAGGTGAGAATTCATTGGTGTTTGCGCAGCACCGCGCCCGTCAGCACAGCCGGGCCGGCCTGTGGTGGGAGCGACTCCAGGTCCCCCCCTCCCCCCGCGCCTCCTGCCAGGGCTGAGATCCCACCCCGCCCCACGCCGGGCACTCCAGGGGGTCTGTACTTACCAGCCGCCCCGAGGACGAGGAGGGGGATGAGGAGAACCCCCAGCCCCATGGTCCCTGCCCTCCGTCCCCCCAGAGTCACCATCTCCTCCGGGGCTGGCAGGGCCCCAAGCGAATTCCCTTTCACTTTCCATGGGTCACGGGGAGGGGCTGTAACAACGTGCAAAGTGCAAAGTGAAAGGAGTTCTGATGTCGTTGGGTGAGGCTCAGACACACCTGCCTGGTGCTGGCACGAACGTGCTCCCTGGGACAGTCCCTGCCCCCCGCACACACCGTCAGGGACTGGCTCAGAGATGACACCCACCTGGCGCTGACAGGGAGCCGTTCACTGCTGCACAGACCCACGCCCGGACAGCAGTCCCCACTCCCAGCGCTCTGGGGCGAATCAGCCCCGGGCTGTCCACACCCAGCCGCTGACAGCAGGAGCCTGGACCAGGCTGGACTGCAGGGCTCTGGGTGCCCTGTCCCTGCCGCTCCCCCAGCTGGGGGGACGGGGCCTGATCCACCCCCTGGCCGGCAGCAGGCAAAGGCAGGCGAAGGGTTAAGGAGAGAGGTGCAGCTGGGAGTCATGTGGGGTTGGGTTTCTCAGCCCCTCCCAGGTACCTGTGGCCTGGGACCCCCAGGTCTGTGGGGGGTGGGGGGCTGTACCGAGCCTCAGGCAGTAACTCCCCAGCTGTCTGTGAGATGGGGGGGCTGGGATATTGGGCTGCCCTGATGGCATCACGGCCCAGTCCCTGTAAGGCCAGCTGGGATACTCGGTCCCCCGGCAGCCCCCCGACCCCCCGGTTACCCCAGGCCCAGCTGGCTCCTGTGAGAGCAGCGTTGGGTGGCACCAGGCTGTGAGGGCAGCCTGGTAACCCTCAGCCCCTCTCCAGCTTGTTCCTGATCTTACCTGGACCTCTCTCCCTTGGCTGTTCGTTACTAACGTTGTGTCGTAATTTCCTCTGCATGAAAGACTCCTGGGGTGGGATTTTCAAGAAGCGCCCACGTGACGTCCCAGGGACACTTCTGCTCTTTAGTCTTTACAAAAGGCCACTTTTAATCTAACAAAATCATACAGTAAATTTTATGTTCAGGGCCCTGTGGGGATTCCACAGCTGTGGGATCTGCCAGAGAATCCAGCTCTTGTTACAGGCGTGCGGCCGGGATCTGAGATTTCAGTGGAGGGATTGATGTTCTCAGCACTTAGGGTGGCAAAGAACACATTAAAATCTGAACCACGTGTAAATGATGCAGCAGCGCTGCCTGAGTCTGCAGAGAGCCTGGCCCAGTCGCTCTGAGAGGGGGAACTGCCCCATGGATCGGGCTGATGGCGCTGAAACCCGAAGGTGGCGATGGAAATGACAACACTGTGAACTCCTTTGCTGCCGGGCAGTTCTGTTCCCCCGCACTGAGAACACGGGGCCAGCGTCACATCACTGGGATCCGATATCGGTGTAACGAGCCCTGGGGAAATGGTGCTGATGGATTCTTCATCCCTGTCTCTGATTTGACCAAGGCCTCCATCCCCGAGACGGTGTGGGCCTGCCCCAGACTTTCTCACCCCTTGCATGGGGTCAGGGCAGAGGCCAGGCCTGCTGGTGCCCCAGTGCTGAATCTGTCTGCGGGAGCCGTGGGGTGGCAGCCCCAGCAGGGGCACTGCATCGGGGTGTGAACGTGTCATGGTTGTGATATTTCATACAAAGTACGCCATGTAAGGTATTTTATGAAAGGATATGATCTACTGAAACCTGTTTTTCTATCCTAATATGTGTATCATTAGTGTGTACAAAGTTACGAGATTGTGCTGCATGGTAGTTACTGAAATGTGCTGTAAGTTTGCTAGTGACACACAAAGGATACCTGCCCAGGTGGGTGTTGACCACCCATTAATCAACTGTGTGACTCAACTATGCGAGCACCACACAGTGGGAACTGCTCATTCACTGTGACTCAGCAAAGCCCACCAGGACATGCCTGAGCACAGGGCCAAGGGTATAAAATAGAGGACAATTGCAGAGGCAGGGTCCTTTCTCCTCCCCCACCTACGCTGAAGACAACGAGAACGCTGGAGCTGAGGAGGCTGGTCCCCAGGCTAACAAGAAAAGACTGCATGTGAAAGACTGTAAACAACCTGCACTACCCAGTGGGGTGAAAAAAAACGCTTAATGTAGATGTTGCCCAGTCTATAGGTTGAGAGTTTACATTCTGAGCTTATCTTTTATTTTCCTTTGGTAACCACTCTGACTTATTGCCTGTCACTTAAAATCACTTAAAATCCACCTTTTGTAATCAATAAACTTACTCTAATGTCTTTCCTTACCAGTGAGTTTGACTGAAGTGCTCGGTAAACCTGCCCAGGTCACAAAGGCTGGTGTATGCCCACTGTCCATTGAGGAAGTGGTGAAACAATTAATAAACGTGCATTGGTCAAGAAAAGGTCTTGACCGGTGCCAGACGGTATATTCCAGTGGCACAAGGCTGGGAGTTGGGGGGATCTGGCTGGTGCCTTGCTCTGTGTGATTCGTGAATGGCTCTGGGACCATCCATGCAATCTAGCTGGGTGTGGGGCTCCACATGTGGTTGTGCTGAGTGGAAACAGCGCTAGGAGGGGTTTGCTGCTTGTCACCAGTGAGGCATTGTGAGAGACAGCCCAGGCTGGAGAGAGTTAAGGGGGCACAGCCATCCCACAGTGCCACGTTGCACCCCAGGGATGCCGTCACACTTCTAGTTTATTCAGCTGACCACAAACCACAGCGCTGACACGACCCAGACTGTTACGGGGGGAAGGGACTCAGTCTGAGTCCCAGCCTCTCCCCCGCTCTTTCCTGAGAGAGCAGCGCCCAACCCAGGGGTTATTCTTGTGACATTAGCCAGGGTACAGTCTGGACTAATGAACAGTTGTGTCCCCTCAGCAATCCAACCTAGGGTGCCTTTTACACTGCTTTGCTGTGCGAGCAACTACTCTCCCGCACACAGCATGTAAATCACTCCCCGCTATACTGTAGGAGTGCTATCGCCAGCCACCTATGAGTTACACTGCAGGGCAACACCAGCAAACTCCCAGTCCCAGATGTTCCCCCAGAAATGTGCATCTCACCCTGCTCAAGAATACATCTGCATCTGAAGAAGTGAGGTTTTTTACCCACAAAAGCTCATGCCCAAATAAATCTGTTAGTCTTTAAGGTGCCACCGGACTCATTGTTGTTTTTGTGGATACAGACTAACACGGCTACCCCCTGATACTGGAGAATACAAGCTCATAGAACAGCCATCATTTTATTTATAGCAAACAATATGCACAAATCCTGTTATCCCAAATGGAGTGTCTCTGATACTTCAGTTTGAGCACACTAGTTTAGACAAAACAAGTTTATTAACTACAAAATGATAGATTTTAAGTGAATACAAGTAATGAGGCATAAAAGTCAGAAATGGTTACAATAAAAATAAAATGCAACTACTGCCTAACTTAACAAACTAGAGTGAATTCAAAGCAAAGTCTCTTTCACCGTTTCTGCAGTCCTACTGGCCCATCTTTCAGTCAGGATCCCTCCCCCAGTCCAGTGCTGCTGCCTTTGTTCTTCAAATGTCATGGATGCCTTGGGCAGAGAGAAAGAGAGAAATGATTTGGGGCCTCTGCCCTTCCCTCTTATAGCGGAAGTTCAGGAGATGGAAAGTCTGTGTGGACGGAAACCCCGAGCTGTTTCTTTTTAAGATGGAGATTTTTCACCTGTGTCTCTTTTCCTGCCAATTAATGGCCATTTGGCAGGGGATGGCCCATCTGACCTTGTTTACACATGGCTGAGGTGCCAGTTTGTCCTTTGTATCTGAGGAACTGGTTTGGCTGCTCCCCGGACTTGGCATTTGTTTCAGTAACACCATACAGTGGAATCTTATAACTTCACATACAATGTTGCCACACATATTTTACCAGGACAATACTGACCAGCGAGTTAAGAGTTTTCAAATGATCCCTCACAAGGCATACTTTGTACAAGGATTATCATAATAGCGTGCAAGGGGTGAATACAGGGGTACAGACCGTCACAACTGGGATTGGGAACGTCGCCATTGCAACCCTCCCGTTGAGGCTGGTCAAGTCCAGGGCTGGAGCTGCACTGAGGTGACTGGAAAAAACTGCTACTGATCCCAGCATGGCAGCGAGGTGGGAGGGGAGCAGTGTTCCTGGGCACTGATCTCCCTGCTGCCGTCAGCTCACTGCCCATGTGGACGCCCTCACGCCCAGCAGCGATGGACAAGGAACCTCTCTGCACGGCGGCTGATCCGTGTTTTCTGCGTTTGCTGCCTGGTCGTGGCTCAGCTGCGCATCCGTGGACCGGCCCTCCGCCTCCTTCTGCTGCCGGCTGCTTGCTCGGGGGGAACAAACCGCTAAACAGCGTCCCAGCGGGGCGATGCTGGATTCTCCATCACTGGCCATTTCCAAACCAAGCTTGCGGGCGTGTGTGTGTGTGTGTGTGGGGGGGGGGGGGTGGTCCGGATATATCTTCTCCTTTTCCGCCCGGAAATAACTCAAGCCAGGTC
>QXTE01000622.1:137038-175087 GCA_003942145.1 Platysternon megacephalum | reverse complement strand
CTACTGGGTTCAGTCGTCCCCGCCCCATCGAGCTCGCTACTGGGTTCAGTCGTCCCCGCCCCATGGAGCTCGCTACTGGGTTCAGTCTTCCTCTCCCCATCGAGCTCGCTACTGGGTTCAGTCGTCCCCTCCCCATCGAGCTCGTTACTGGGTTCAATCGTCCCCTCCCCATCGAGCTCGCTACTGGGTTCAGTCTTCCCCTCCCCATGGAGCTCGCTACTGGGTTCAGTCGTCCCCGCCCCATGGAGCTCGCTACTGGGCACCGCCTCCTCCCGGCTGTGCTGGTTCAACGCCATCTCTTCTATTTCCACAGCCGTACTGTGCTGGGCTGGGAATTCCACCTGTGCCACCGGCTGTGCCTGTGAGGAGGCTGCCCCTGTTCCCTCCTCTTCCAGGGCTCCCGTCTCCCCCTCTGCCTCCGACTCTGGGCCCCCCTGTGTGATGCAGGATGACGCCCTTGTCCCCATGTCAGACGCTTTTGATCCAGAAGAATTGGAACTTGCTGGAAAACAAACCGAGTGGGAGGGTGAGTCGCTGAGGGGCCCTGCGGGGTCGGTTCCTTTGGCAGAGCCAGAGCCCCTGGGGCTACCCTGAGCCTGGCAGGGCCACAGGCTGCCCCAGCCCTGCCTGGGAACAAAGAGTTAATCCAGGCCCCAGAGCCTCCGGCCAGTTCATCGGTCGGGTCTCCTGATATTTAGGCCCAGACCCTCATCAGTCCTAGCGTCCATTGCGAGAACTGAAATGGTTTAAAGCCAATTCCTGATTCTGCGGGGGGCCTGACTCACACTTGAGCCATGGAGGCTGGTGAATACGGCTGTCCCCATGTGACCCCTATCAGCCCCCCATGCAGTGACCCCCCATCCTCCCACCGTGGGATCCACAGGCCACACGCAGCGGAAGGAGACAGACCCCATAGCGTGACCCCTCTGGAGTCGCTCTCTCCTCCTGCCCCTCACCTGTGCCCTGCACCCCATCCTGCTCCTGTGTCTCGCTCTGCTCCTGGCCCTGAACAGGTAACAGCGGCTCCTGCTCAGACCCCTCCCCGGCGTCACTGACCCCGTCATTCCCCATCAGCACCGTGTCCTCGCCGCACGTCTTGTCTCCGCTCCCAGCTGGGTCCTCGGGGGGTGTCTCCATGGCACTGTAAGGAGCTAGACAGAGACAAGGAGACAGATGGGGTCAGAGCGACACACGGGGTCGGGGGGTGTGTGTGTGTCTGGGAGACGCGTCCGGCCGGAGCTCGGGGCCGGGAACGGCGGATCCCTGAGAGCAGGAGGGTGAAACCTCCCCTGGGGTGTCCCTGGCGGTGTCCCTGTCCCCTCAGCCTCCCCCGGACCCTCTGCTCCCTCTGGGGCCACGCAGCCCCCCAGCCCCTGGGGTGTCCCTGTCCCCTCAGCCTCCCCCGGACTCTCTGCTCCCTCTGGGTCCCCACAGCCACTGGTCTGGGCCCCTGTTACCTTTCCGCGCCCTCCGCCGTCTCCAGCAATAAATGGCTAACACGGCCGCCATGACTAGCAGCAGCGCGATGCAGACCCCGGTGATGGCCTTCGAAGGAGCCCCGTCTGCACCTGCTGATGAAGGAGTGGGGAAGTCAGAGCCCTGCTCAGAGCGGCTCCCTGTGAAGTGTGCTGCCCCCCCAGGCGCCCCAGGGCCAGGCCCCCCCAGTCAGGGGACCCCCAGGGCCAGGCCCCCCCAGCCAGGGGAACCCCAGGGCCAGGCCCCCCAGCCAGGGGAACCCCAAGGCCAGGCCCCCCCAGCCAGGGGAACCCCAAGGCCAGGCCCCCAGCCAGGGGACATGGGAGACCCCAGGGGTTTCTGGGCTGTGTGTGATGGCAGAGTGCAGATGAACATACCCAGACTGAGCGTCTCTGCCCGGCCCCAGCGCCCGTGAGCACAGGACAGACGGGTGCCCCATGGCTGGGTCATTGGTTGCAGGGGCCGAAGGAGACAGGCCCTGGCCCAGCTCCCGGCACTGCAGCTCAGTGGGGGAGGGACATTGTGCTGGGACCAGACAGCCTCACTGCACTGGCCTCTAACCTGCCGAGACCCCAGTCCAGAGGTTAGTGGGGCAGCCGGCAGGATCTCCCCACAGCGCTCACGCCCGCGGGACTGGGGCCGGGACAGGCTCTGAGACCCAGGGTGGGACAGGGAAATCTCTCCCCAGGGGCAGAGCGACAGGAAAATGGGGGACCCAGAGCCCCACAGGCTCAGTATCCCCCCAGTCCAGACTCACCTGTGACAGCCAGGGGGAACCCCTCCTGCAGGGGCTGGGCCAGAGCCGCGTGGCTGACGCGACAGGAGAAGATGCTGCCGGAGTCGCTCGCGGTGGGGGTGAAGGTGTAGGTCAGGGTGAGGTTAAAGGTCCCGTCCGGGTTCCTCTGGGGGGCAGAGCGGGTGGCGTCGGTCAGAACCCGCCCGTCTCTCAGCCACGTGACGGTGACGTCCTGGGGGTAGAATCCCCACACGTGGCAGGGGAAGGAGGTCGCTGTGTCTGTCCCGGCCGCTCGCCGGGGGATGGAGAGTCGGGGAGCAGCTGGAAGAGGGAACGAGACGCCCAGAGTTACATGGAAGAAGCTCCACGAATCCAGCGTCGCGGCCGAGATTTCACTCTCCCGGGAAGCAGGAACGTCACCGTTTAACAAACTCACCTGTCACCTGCAGCTCCAGGTGCTGCTCAGATCTGTCGGGCGTGTAGATGAGGGTGCTGCTGTATCTGCCTTCGTCCTCCACCCTCACGTTCCTCAGCCCCAGGGAGCAGTTCCCCCTGCTCAGCTCCTCCAGGAAAAGCTTCACCCTGGGCTGGTTAGTCGGCTGTTCTCTGAGGTACTCGGCCACCTGCTCACCTCCCCGGGCCCAGCCCAGGTAGAATTTAGACAGACTGATGTTTTCGCCCACAGCAAAGCTACACGGCAGCAGCACGTCTGAGCCCAGCACGGCCCTCACCGGGGAGGGCCCCACGGACACGATCAGCTGGGACTCTGGGGGAGAAACACGCAGTGAGCTGGGCCCATTCAAACGAAGTGTGTTTTACTGAACGCGTCCACATGCGAGATGGGCCAGTGGGGACCCAGGGGTGCCGGCCTCACCTGCAGGCTGGGGGACGTGTCCTGGAAAGCAGTGACGCTGCCAGGAGCTCGGGTCAGAGTGGAAAAGCAACTCACCACCGGCTCCCGGAGCACGAAGGGCTCCTGTGCCCCTGGGACCTATAAACGGGCCCAGCGAGTGGGACGTTCCAGGTGTGATTTAACTCTGTACCTGGTCAGACCGGCACTGGAATCCCGCCCTCGGCTCTGGTGTCCCCACTTTAGAAAGGACGTGTCAAAGTTGGAGCGGGTGCAGAAAATGGACAGATAAATTCTCGGCAGGCTGGAGACGAGCCCGGACAGCGAGGGCCTGGCAGCGCTCGGTCTGTTAGCTCATCAAACAGCAGGCTGAGGGTGACTTGTTCATAGTGTATAATTACGTGTCTGGGGAGAAAATCCTGGGTGCTGAGGGTCCCGTTCACCTAGCAGAGGAGGCCGAACACGACCCAGTGGCCGGGAGCTGGCGCCAGACACATTCACATTGGAAGTGAGACACAAAGTGAGCAGCCAGGGTGCCTGCCCACAGGCACCGACCCCCCGGGCAGAAGGGGGGGCAGTGTCACTACCTCTGGATGGCTCCAGCCCAGCCGGGAGGCTTTTCAGGAAGGGGCGTTAGCCAGACACACGTCACTGGGCCCAGAGCAGGGGTGGCCGGATGAGATTCTCTGGCCTGTGCCCCCCAGAGGTCAGACGAGAGGATCTGGCCCCCTCTGGCCATAAGCCCTGTGGCTAGGAAGCGGAGCGGGGGACGGGACCCAGGCTGGGCAGTGTGTGGGCCGGTGAAATGAGCCCCGGGCTGCTCCGGGGACATGGGGATACAGCCTGGACAGTCCTTTCCTTTGCACTCGCTGGGCTGGGGCGATCAACGCGCCGCTGGCTGTGGCTGGCTCAGGTCAGCAAAGACCCGCTTCAGAGTAACGGCGCCTGCTCCTGATGGGGGCACGGGGAGCGTTGCCTGGCAAACCCCAGCCTGGGTTTCTGCAGGGCCCGTCACAGCACCAAGCGCACAGCCGGCCACGGCGGAGAGCGGGGAGAGCTGGGTTTGGTCACAGGGTGACGTTTGTCCCCCCTGCCTCCCACCCGCTCCCCTCCAGGGTCACTGCTGGGATATCGTACCTGGAACAGACCTTGGGCTCCTTCACTGGCAGCTCCCTGGTTCCCCGTCTGAGCTCTCAGACCCCGTCCCCCCTCTCCTGACCCCGGGATTCCCCGCGGCTCCCCCGTTCCCTCCCCGGCTCCTGTCACACTCTGGGGCCTTCACACGGGCTCAGGGCAGACTCGGCGGCTGAGGCCGGGCAGAGCTGGGCAGTGACTGACCCACCTGTACCCAGAGCCCATCCCCGGGACTTTACTCTGCTGGGGGGCCCCGGGGCCCTGCCCTGCCCTCACCCAGGACACCGGGGTCTGTACTTACCGGCCACCCCAAGGACGAGGAGGGGGATGAGGAGACCCCCCAGCCCCGGGGCCCTGCCCTCCCCTAGGGCACCAGGGGTCTGTACTTACCAGCCACCCCAAGGACGAGGAGGGGGATGAGGAGACCCCCCAGCCCCAGGGCCCTGCCCTGCCCTGCCACAGGGCACCAGGGGTCTGTACTTACCGGCCACCCCGAGGACGAGGAGGGGGATGAGGAGACCCCTCAGCCCCATGGTCCCTGCCCTCCGTCCCCCCAGAGTCACCATCTCCGGGCTGTGAGCGGATTTGCTTTCGCTTTCCCTCCCGAAGGGCCATAAAAGCAGGTGAAGAGGCAGGAATCATGTTCGAGTCCCAAGTCCTTCTTGGCACCGAAACCAGCCACCGCCACACCCCACACAGCCCTGCAGGCTCGGGGCCGCTCCTGCTCCTCCCAGCGCAGAGCTGAGACCAGCCTTCCAGTCGGCCCCCCGAGCCCCAGGAGAAACGGGAGCTGCTCCGAGCAGCTCACCCACCTTTGGGGTGTCCCAGCCAGACCCCGCAGGGCCGCTCTGGGGCTGGCGCCGGGGGACTGTGGCTGGGCGCGCTGGGTCTGGGTGCTGCATGGGGTTGCTGGAGCCAGCGCTGTGCAGGGCCTTGCCCCCATTGCCCCAGCCTGGGTTGCTCCGTGTAGGGAGCTCCGCGCCGCTCCAGGCCAGGGGGCGGCCGTGCCTGTTTCACTGGGACAGCTCCACTGATCGGCGCATTTCGAGTGTAAACAGGACTCAGGCCCCACAGTGGCCAGTCCCGCCCTTCGGCTCCATTTCCAACGGCTCCTGCCGTGAGCCGGGTCCCGAGGCTGCAGGGGGCAGGCAGGGCTGGCGTTCGCTACGGGGCACCTCGGGGTAACTGCTCCCTCCCTGCCGTCCCCGCGGCCCAGCCCTGGGTGATGACAGTCAGTCGTAGCGGCGCTGGGAGGATGGGCCTGAGTCGGCAGCCCCCAGCATTGCAAACGGGCGTCTGTGAAGGGGCTTTAACGCTGCTGAGACGCGCTGGGCTGCAGGGACAGAGCGGGGGGATGAGGGATTTGCTCCAGGGCGTCTGAGGGCTGCAGGGATCCGTGCCCGGGGCAGGCTGGCGGCTGCAGAGTTTGTTTATCACCGGGGTGAGTGAACGGGGGTGTTAGTGACGCAGTGACAGACCCTCAGCCTGGCCGCTGTGACTGGGGATCGGTGGGACTCTGCGCAGGGGATGGTAACAGCCCTTGGTCACTCGCTAAGAGAACCAGCCACCCGGGGAGCCGGCCCTGCGCCATGTGCTCCTGGCACTGCCACCCACCGCCCCATGCAGCGATTCGCCTGAGGCCAGTCTGCAGGCTCCGTAGGCGGCTGGGTTTCCGGTCTCAGCCTCGAGAGCACGGGGTGCGTGTTACCACCCAGCCCTGCTGAGGTCGGACACTCTCTGTGCTCGTCATGGAGTCACGGGTTGAGGACAGGACTCCTGTCGTGTGACACCCCTCGGGGAATATTGTCACTAGGGGGAGCCTCCTCGGCTGCAGCGCCTCCTGGGTCTGACCTCGGAGCGTCCAGCCCCCCGTTCACCCCGTGAGCTCCCTGCAGTGGGTCCCCCTGGACAGGGCCCTGGGGCAGCCGGAGGGACCCTGCCCCCCCCCCCCCACTCCGCAGCCAGCCGGGACTCGCAGTCAGCATGTGACACAGACGGGTTATCAGCCGACAGGAACCCAGCGCAGAACAGGGCTCGTTAGCTCAGAAAACAGGAACTTTCAGCCAAGCCCATCTTGTGGGGGTCTTTGGGCTCCCCCCACCCCGCCGAGTCCCTACCCGGAGACTGACCAGCTTCCAGCCGCCCAGCCTCAGTCAAGCCCAGCTCCCCACCTCCGGGCTTTGTCCCCTTCCTGGGCAAACAGGTTATTTACTCCTTCTCATAACACACGAACTAGGGGTCACCCAATGACATTAACAGGCAGCAGGTTTAAAACAAACACAAGGAAGTATTTCTTCCCCCAGCGCCCGGCCAGCCTGTGGGACTCTTTGCCAGAGGATGTTGTGAAGGCCAAGCCTATAACAGGGTTCAAAAAAGAACTAGATGAATTCATGGAGGACGGGTCCATCAATGGCTATTAGCCAGGGTGGGCAGGGATGGTTGTGAGGGGTTCCCCCTCCCAGGAAGCCACCTGGAGCTAGGGTACCACTGAGCCCCCCTGACCCAGCAGCCTGGGCTCCTTCTCACACTGTGCTGTTGGGACCAGCCAGGCCCTCTCCCAGGCTCCAGCACACACACAGGTAGGGACACACCCAGCTGCAGTTACATACACACAGGTTCTTTAACCAGCCCCTGCCTGGGAAGGCACATCTAAGGCACCTCCCAGTCCCTAAGGCGCGCACCCCCCTCCGGAGTGTAAACCCAACATTATACCGTCTTGCGCTGCACAGGGAACTGTACAGCGTAAACTCATGAAATTCACCCCCTCCCTCAATGTGGAGAGGAATATGCAACAGTTTTCTGCCCCGAGTTATGACTCCCACACCCTGGTCTTAGACAAAGCAAAAACAAGTTTATTAACTACAAAAGTTAGATTTTAAGTGATTATAAGGGCTAGCAAACAGATCAACGCAGATTACCTAGCAAACAAACAAAAACGTAAACTAAGCTTAATATACTAACGAGATTGGATATGAATAGCAAATTCTCCCCCTAAGGGATGATTCAAGCAGGCTGCAGAGATTCTTAGGGGCCATTTGCACTTGCTCACAGCTTGGAATCCCCAGGTGTTCCTTTCACAGGCTAGAAATCCCTTTAGCCTGGGTCCAGCACTTCCCCCAGGTCAGTCTTTGTTCCTCAGGCATTTCCAGGAGTCGACTTGGGCAGGGAGTCAGTGAAGACCCTCGATGATGTCACTCCCCTGCCTTAAGTAGCTTTTGCATATGGCGGGAACCTTTTCTCTCCAAGCTTAGTTCCCACGCCCGTCAGTGGAAAAACACTGGTATTCCCAGATGGAGCCAGCACCAGGTGATCTGGAAGTCGTCCTGTTTTGTCCTTTTTAAAACACTGGTGCTGTAATTAGCTTAACGCGTGAAACACAAAGTTGTTGCAAACCAGAATGTTTTGGTTTCACCAAGTTGCCACCGGCCGTTTTCATCATTTCAACACTTTGTTTTTCAAGTCCAGAAATGTGTCATCCGCACGGCTCACTAACCCTGCTCTGTGGGACGGGGCTTGGGGAATCGGTGTTGCCAAACCCACGCTGGAGCATCCACACTGCACTGTAAACCCGGGGTTACAATCGCCGGCCCTGGGTCTCACGGCCGCGCTAACACGTCCGTACTGCGCCGTGCAGCCCTCCTGACTCGGGGCTGCGGCTTGAGCTGCATCCACACTGCACAATGACAGGGCTTGGACCCGAGTCACAGCAGGACTCAAGCTCTGACGCACCTGGCAGGGTCCTGGGCCCTGGGCCCTGAGTGCTGCTGACCTGCGTCAGACTGATTTGTGTGGGGACAGAAGAGGGGACTCAAACCGGAGTGAGAGTCCGGGCTTAGTGCGCTGTGTAGACACACACGTAAGGGACAGCGGCGCTGGGCCATCCAGCCCTGTTCTGTTATCCGACCCAGCTGGGGAGGGAGCACATGAGTATAAAAGCCAGCAAGTGGCTCTACTGAGTGGTGGGGGGCTGCAGAAGGGCAGTTGCTCCTTTGGTCGCCCCTGGAGAAGGGTAACTCGTGGGCAGTCAGCCTGGGGCAGGCCTGAGGAGCGGCCGGAGGGTGATGGGCTCCCGCAATGAGCCAGAAGCAGGAGAGACTGAGTGAGACAAGACCCTGGAAACAGGAGAGTTCAGTGAGAAGCTGCAGGAAGGGACGGTTGCTTCCCATATGCAGAGCTGACGAATGAAATTGTTTCTTTTTAATTACTATTGTTATTAAGACTTTATTAATATGACTTTATTTTGTATCAAATGAACGAACAGAACTTCATGAGTAAAGTTTTATGACTGAAACAGCGTTCATTCATAAAACCGGCTTTCGCAATAACCAGCGAAATGGCAATAAAGCTGCTTGTTAAGTCCCCGCAGTTTGCGCTTATCGAAAAAGTTTGCAGCTGTTTGGTTCAATTACTGTCCGCTTGTTAGAGCCGCAGCTGTTCGGCCGGCTGCTCTTGCAGTTTCAGTTCAATTGCTGCTTGGATCACTGATCCTTGCTGTGTGGGTCACTGTTTTAACATTGTAACCCCTGTTCGCTGTTTGCCTCCCAACATTGTAATTTGTTCATGACACTTGTTTTGATAAGACTCCGTATTGTAACTAAAACTCCATTTTGCAAAAACCGGCTGTCACCGTATTAACTTAGTTCAGATGTGTGAATGAGGGATGCATGGATGAGGGAATCAACCTCCAGCCCCAGCCTGGCCTGATAAAGTGAAGTGCAAACACCAAGGGCTGAAGATGCAGACAACAGCCCTGACAAAGTGACAAAGGTCTGCCCTAAAAGAAAAGAACTAAGGTGCAATTGAAACAAGATCAAAGTCAGGTCCGAGGCTGACAGTCAGGTCTGCAATTGACGGGTGATCAATCACACAGTACCCAGAGGCAGCCTGACACAGCAAGACCCATAGACTCTTGTTCAAACTAAAGCCTATAGAAAGGATGGGTGAGATGGGAGACTTTGGGTAACGTTCTGCTGACAACATCGAGGGGCATCGGTGTGCGCCCGACAGAGAACCGGCTCTTCCTCGTGCCTGGCTTTCCTGGCCAGTTACCACCACGAGCTGCGAACTCAAGCTGCGAAACCAAGTTACGGACTCGAGCTACGTCCAGGACTGGTAATTATTCAACAGCTGCAGAACATTTGATGTATGTGTGTGTGTGTGTGTGTGTATTAGCTATTGGTTATAAATCAAATTGTGTTCTCATAATAAACGTGGCATATTGCCTTGTCCCCTGAAAAGATCCTGTGTAGTTTTATCAGCGTAACACATAGTCCCTGTATGGCAGGGGGCTGCTGGCCCCTCACTTACACTGAGGGGGATTCTTGGCTGGCCCCTCTCCCAGTGCCAAAAGAAAGGGGACGGGCTGAAGAGAAATCGAGATCCTGAGCCTGACAGTCCCCAGGGCCAATGAGGAGAGGCTATTGCTCCAGGTCAGCCCAATACACAGCGCAGGCAGGCCAATGAGGGAGCCAGAAGCCCGGGGTCCCATCCTGTGGGTGAGCCGGAGCTGCCTGAGCCAGAGCAGGGCAGAGCTAAGGGGAGAGCAGCAGCCTGAGCTGAGCTGGGGGCAGAGAAGCAGAAGCCAGAAGCAGAGGGGCCAGAGGAGGGGGAGCCGGGAGCTGGAGCCAGAGCCAGGTAGCCAGTGATTTCCCTACACACTCGGATCCTGCTGGGCTGAGCCTGCCCGACCACACCTGGTGCACCTGGGGCGGAGGGGCAGGCCCAGCCCTTGTGTTGTGTCAGGGTCGGGTGCAGCCTCACCGCAGAGTCCGTGTCCCGGGGGGGAGCTGCACAGAGATCTCCCACCTCTGTGCACAGAATTTTTAATTGTTTGGCGCTGAAATTCCCTCAGGAGTAAAACTCCATTTTCAGGCTCTGTGTCTCTCTGACTTCCTCAGTTCCCAGGTGAGAGAGACCAGGCTCCTCCCAGCCCTTTTCCCGCCACCTCTCGCCTCCCAGCCCTTTGTTCTCGAGCTGGGGTCTCTGCCCAGCTTCCCTGCTGGGGGGTGGGGAAATGCATCCAGGTGTCAGTGTGCTGGTGATTGGGCTTTCCATTGTCTTCTCAGTCCTCCATTGAGATGGCCTGTCCTTTTTAATGACCCATTCAGCCTGCTCAGACATCTGGGCGACACACACTCCTATGGCTCTTAGCCGGCCCTGAGAGCAAACTTAATCCGCCATCCCCCACCGGTAGCAATGCAATGTCTGAGGGAAACTGAGGCACTCACATCAGGCTTGTGGATTTGGTGTTTCCAAGCCCAGGCTGGAGCATATACGCTGCATTGTAAACCTGAGTTCACAAGTTGCGGGTTCCAGGTCTCACAGCCGCGCTAACACGTCCGTACTGCACTGCACAGACCTTCTGACTCAGGGCTGCGGCTTGAGCTGCGTCCACACTGCACAGTGACAGGGCTTGGACCCGAGTCACAGCAGGACTCAAGCTCTGACCCTCCCCCTGGCAGGGTCCTGGGACCCAGGCCTTGAGTTCGGCTGACACGCGTCAGACTGATTTGTGTGTGAATGGAAGGGGGGCTTGGGCTCAAACCGGAGTGAGAGTCCGGGCTTAGTGCGCTGTCCCTCCCCTGCCCGCCCCCCTGCTGTGCGACACCGACAGCGGGAAGCCCTGGGTTCGGGGTGTTCTGTTCAGTCCAGGTGCTTCGTACTGTCTCTGGGACCCCCAACAGGCTGGGCTGCTGTCCCTGCTATTCCTCTGCAGGCCGGGCTGCTGCCGGGTCCACAGCTGGTCCTTGAGTCTGGCCGGCGGCTGCAAAGCAAAGCAGTTCGGGAGCTCCTGGGCCGGCTCAGCGGGAGCCCAACATCCCCCGGGCTCAGGTCCCTCAGCCCACACCTTACACCCAGGTCAACTCCCTCGGGCCAGAGGTGTGTTTTACACCCGCCCCCGCCACAGCTCCGCTCTGCTGGGCCCCCGGGAGCCTTGGCGGTGTCACTCCCACCACAAAGGGCCAAATGAGCGTAGCAGACCCCACCCCACCCCCCGAGGCCGCCCCCACGTCAATGCACCTTCTTGGTTCCTATGGACCTAGCTGGCCAGCTGGGGCCCTGCTGCTGCCGTCCCTTCCCGATTGGGAACGGCTTTTAGCACGTCCCCACGGCGCAGAGCTCGCCACACGCTGCTGAAGCCCCACAAGCCCCACCCCCGAAGGGGTCCGTGTCGTCACAAGGGGGGGAACTGAGGCAAGGAGAAAAAGTGACTTGCCAAAGGCCTAACGCAAACCAGTTACAGAGCTGGGAACAGAACCCAGGAGTCCTGACTCCCCCCCTCCCCCCCACCATGAACCTCTGGTCTGTGCGGCGATCCAGCGGCACCCCCAGACTCACGGCGCAGGGTGTAGTCTCCGAACTCCTTGGTGCTCAGCATTTTCCCGTCCTTGCTGATGAAGCAGCACTGGTACCGGGCTCCCAGGTCCTCCGGGCTCCTGACACGAAACATGAGCGTTGTGGCCAGAGTGGTGGAGCCTTCGGCCAAGGGCAGCATCTGCGTCTGGACTTTGTACAGAACGTTGACGGGAACAAGCGGCTGCTCCTCCCTGTCGCTCCCAGCTGGGTCACCCCCGGTGATGGGCATTAGCTCTTCATTTTGGCACTTTGCCCACTTGGCATCCGTGCCCGCCAGGCAGTGGTAGCCAATGCACACGAGGGAAACGTACTCCCCGGGGACCCAGATTTTAGGCCCCACGATGTCGCTCACGGCGAACGTCTGGCGGGCAGCTAAAGAGAGAGAGCATCGTAGAGACACGTGATTATTTATACTGCACCGGCTGTGACATTATGAGTGTAATATAATATCTCATTGAAAGAGGGCAGGGCCAGAAAGAGTTAATTAACTCACAGACTGACCTGACCCATGGCCAAACTTTAGAGACTGGTTAGGAAGATCTGTAAACGAATAGAGCTTTGAAATGCAAGTCTGCATTGTTGGTGATATAAGCAAACAAGTCTTGTCTATTGCTATAGCTTTGATTCAAAGATCAAAAAAGAGAATATAACAAGATACTTGAGTGAAATAGTATCTATGTCTCTGTGAAGGTTGTAGTAACCTGTATCTGAACTGTTTAATGGATAAATTACCCTGTGCTAATTGCCACGATGTTTAGAGGAAGGAGAGTTAAGCCTATTGTTTTCTCAGGCAGAAAGGCTGCTGGAAATGTATAAGAACCCTGGGACACGATCCTGCTTCATCTCAGATCTGCTTTGGGTTTCAAGAGGGGGGAACCTTAAGCCACAAGGATTGAGATCCCCAGTCACTGACTGGAGTCACCCTGAATATGGACATTGGACTATAACCTATGGACTATTTCTAAAAGGACTTTTGGCAACTACAAGCTCACCTCTGTTATGCATCTAAACCTCAAGTCTGTCTGTATATTGATCGTTTAACCAACACTCTCTCTCTTTTCTTTTTAAATAAATTTTAGCTTAGCTAATAAGAATTGGCTATAGCGTGTATTTTGGGTAAGATCTAAGTTATAATTGAACCTGGGTATGTGGCTGATCCTTTGGGATTGGAAGAACCTTTTCTTTTATATGATGAGATAAGATTCTCAGTAATCTTCATCATATCTGACAGGTGTGTCTGGACGGAGGCCTGAGGCTGGGTACTTTAAGGGAACTGCGTTGTTTGAACTTCTGAGTAGCCTGTATGGTAATATAGAAGTTGTTTTGTGCTGGCTTGGAAAATCTAAGTATTGGAATATCCACCAGCGTTTGGGGTTTGTCTGCCCCGTTTTGTTTGCAGTTCACCCTGATGGAGTGACCTCAGCTGGCTTCCACGGGCAGCACTGTCACACCAGCGCCCCCGTCAGGGACTAGGGCTACGCTGCGCGGGGTGTAACGAAAAGCGGCCTCGCCCCAGAGAGCCTGCAATGGAGGTGAGGGCGAGAGACGCCGGGGACACGACAAAGGCGAGGGGGAGCCCCAGGAAATTATGGGAACGTTCTGACTCTGGGCTGTGCAGTGGGCCCAGCTCCCCGGCTGCCTGGCCGCGGCTGCGTGTCTGGGGTTCCTGTGGAGTCTGAAGGGGAGCAGCAAGGAGCTTTTGGGGGGGCTGCGGGGAGCTGCTTGGGACAAAGATCCGGGACAAGCCTGAGCCAATAATGGGTGGTGGGCCGGCGCGGGACTGCTGGAGGAGGAGGCCGGGCTGCTGCCATCGCTGGGAGATGAGGCGAACGCCCGACGTCTGCGCTGAACAATGTGGCAGACGACTGAGCGTTCGGGACAACGTGTGCGGGGTGGAATTGCTAGGGAGTACTGGCCGGGGGGGGGGGATTGCGCCCCTCCCCAGCCTTCGCCGTGTGGCCTTTTGTCTGCTGATCACCTGTGACGTGAGGCCAGTGAAAGACCCAGGCTGGATTCTCCCGGGGCCCGCTGACAAAGAAAGGGCTTCTGAAGAAACAGCCTGAGTTTCGGCTGACTCAGGCCTTTGTTCTGACCCAGCAATGGAGCAGGGCCCTTGTGGGGATGGGACGGGCGGTGAGCTCTGGTCATGAGTAGGTGTTTTTGTGGGGGTTGTGGGGACCATGTGGGAGAGAGAATCTCCATTCTAACACTGCTGCTGTCACCCCACGGCTGCGTCTACACTGGGGCTGGGGTGTAAGGCCCAGCTCCCGGAGCCAGGCCCGCGCGCACGCGGATCACGCTAACCACAGGGGCACAAGGGGCAAGCGGCCGATCTCCGTGCCCAGCATCCAAGGCGGGTACGTATCCAGGCAGCCAGCCCCTCTCGCGCTGCGGCGGTTGCACGGCTAATCTTAGCCGGCTCCCTCGACCAGAGCTAGCGCCGCCAGTCTCACGCCTCGGCCTCGAGGCGCAGGCCCACCCTTCACGGGGCAGAGGCGGACACAGAGAAAGGGAGACCAAGAGAAATGTACCGACTGGCTCAGGACTCTGAAATCCGACGCCTGGCGGATTTACCCAGGGCAGGGTGACCAGACAGTAACTGTGAAAAATCGGGAGAGGGGGGTGGGGAGTAATAAGCTTCTATATAAGAAAAACCCCCAAATATTGGGACTGTCCCTATAACATCGGGACATCTGGTCACCGTAACCGAGGGCCGGTCAGCGCAGCCTCCAGGCGCTGAGCCCAACACGATGGCTAGCCTGCAGCGGGCCTCTCTGGGCATCCTTGCGCGGCTTGGAAGTCAAGGGGGAGCCGGGCGTGAGGCCTCGCAGACATTTACGGCTCTTTTGAAAGCCCAGTCACAGGTACCCGCACGTACAGCGAACGCTGCCCACGCGTTTCCGTTCTAAAGGGCCATGTCAGGCACCAGGACTCTGTCGCCCGGCGCCCGTCTGGGCTGACGCCTGGCCCGGCTCTCCCGGGTACCGTTGTTTGGAAAGAGCGAAAACAGCTCGGCCATGATTAGGGACGGAAGGAATTGGGAGGTGGGGGTGGAGGGGGGGGCACAGACAGCTTTGTCACCAACTGTACTGGGGGGGTGAAACCCTCTGGTGTCTGTTGGGTTGGTGTTAGACACTTGAAATGCAGCAGGGACCCTGCCCCAGGGACACTGACGGGCTTTTTTAATGGCTCAATGAAAATAGTTTCTTTGTGCGAGTGAAGGTTAAAAACTAGACCTGGCGCCTGCCGCCGGCGACGCACTGAGCGACTGGGGGGCAGCTGGCACCACACACGGGTACTCAGACCTGCCCTGCCGGGAGCCCCCCGGGACCGGGCGTGGGGGGTGTGTGCAGGAGAAAGCCCCGTGCAGCTGCGCCCGGCCGAGCCATCCCTTACCTCTGCTTCTCTTGTACAGGAAGAACGCGACTCCAGCCACCGCCAGCGCTGAGACCAGCACTGACGCCACCAGGACTATGACACTGACCTGAGTCCCCTCACCTGGGGAGAAAGGGAACGTGGGTTTGGCCGCCTGAGCCAGCCAGTCCCTGCCCTGGGGCCGGATGGGAGCCGGCCCCCTAGAGGGGAGAGGCCCCGTGTCCCATTCCCTGGCCCCCAAGCTGGCCTGTCCCCTGCCCTGGAGCCGGAGCAGAGCCAGCGCCCCCTAGCAGGGAAAGACCCTTGCCCCATTCCCGGCCCCCTGAGCCAGCCAGTCCCACACCGTGGGGCCGGAGCAGAGCCAGTGCCCCCTAGCAGGGAAAGGCCCCGTGTCGCCCCCTGAGCCAGCCAGTTCTTCCAGACAATGTCAAGCTCTCCAAGGGAGGGTGAGTCTAGTGTCCCTTCCCCCTGGTTCTGGGACAGGAGCCCGCCTCCCTTCCAGCTGGCAGGCGCCTGACACCAGCGCCCGCTCTCCGTCCCTGTCCCCTCACTCACGCTCCAGGTGCACCCGCACGCTCCGGACGATGGGCCGGCTCAGCGTCTCGTGCTGCACCTCGCAGCTGATCTCAGCGCCCTCCGACTCCGCCGCAGGCTTGAACTGGTAGAAAGACTCCAGGTTGAAGGTGCCATTGGGGTTCACGCGGGGGGCTTCTGTCCGGACGCCATTGAGGAGCCAGTTAACAGCGATGGCTTCTGGGTAAAAACCCTTCACGTCGCACGTTAACACCTGGGCCTTGCCTTGCACAAACATGGGGGCGTGAATGTTCACCACGGGGGAGACTGCAGAGGGGGTTAACGACACCAGGTCCGTGCGAGTTGTTACACAGCAGCTCAGAGACAGACAGCACCACCCCAGGACAGCCCGCAGGGCCAGGACAGGATCCAGATCCCATGGGATGAGCAGAGCAGGGTACGGGCCAGGTAAGGTCGCCAACTAGCTACTCACACAAAACCGAACACCCTTGCTGGGGGCGTGGGATATGGTGTGGGGCCAGGGATGAGGGGTTTGGGGTTGTGAGGAAGTGGGGATTTTCCCTTGTTATGTTGTATATGAGTCTTACTGTTGAGCCTATGTGAGTTTTACTGTTTTGCATTAATACGGTGTGTGCCTCAGTTTCCCTGTGTGCTGCACCAATACCTCGGTGGTGGGAACAGGGGTGTGTGACTTTGGCTGAGACCTCTGGGGCAGGTGAGGCTGCTCCAGCTGCCTGCACATATTGACCGGTGCCCTTCGTAACCTGAGACCCAGGAGGGGGATGCAACCAGGTGACGACCAGGTGACTCTGCCCAGGAAGTAAGACAAAGACAAGGAGGAGGAGCAACGGGGGTGTCTGAAGTTGGGTTGCTGGAAGCTGGCAGTCTGCTTGGGGGGAATGGAAGAGGGGGAGTCCAGGCCACCTGGCACGGGACTCCCCGAGATTTCTGTGCTAACAAGTTCTGTTCTACGCTGTGTTCCTGTCAACTAATAAACCTTCTGTTTTCCTGGCTGGCTGAGAGTCACGTCTGACTGTGGAGTGGGGGTGCAGGACCTCTGGCTTCCCCAGGACCCCGCCTGTGGGGACTTGCTGTGGGAAGCGCACGGAGGGGCAGGGGAGGCCGAATGCTCCGAGATCAGACCCAGGAAGGTGGAAGCTGGGGAAACTTCTTGCCCTGCAGACAGTCTGCTCAGAGAGAGGAGACTGCACCCGAGTCCTGCCTGGCTGCGTAGGGAGCAGTTCCAGAGCATCGCCCGGGGACTCCGTGACAGGGTGTGACGAAGTGAGAATGTTTTGTGGTGTTCTTTGAATACTGAGGGGGAAGGTTGCAGGGGAGCTGGGCTGGGACTGCCTGCATTGGGGAAGGGAGATACCTGAGCATGTAACATGAGAACCCAGGAGGGGGGTTGGAGGCCAGGTAACACCTTTGACTGGGAATTCGGACAAAGGACAAAGGCTGGGGGAGGAGCCGGGGGGAAGGGACGAAAGGAGAGGCCTGGAAGGAGTTTTTCAGTTTTGGAAGGTGACTGGAAATGGAGAGGGGTGGCCCCACGGGGCTTGGGCTTCCTCAGGGGCCTGGGGCCTCCCTGGGCCCCCCGATGGACCTAACTAAAGGGGGTCCTGTTGTCTGTACTGGCAAGACCTGTTTTGGACTGTGTTCCTGTCGTCTCAATAAACCTTCTGTTTTACTGGCTGGCTGAGAGTCATGGTGAATCGCAGGAAGAGGGGTGCAGGGCCCTGACTCCCCCACTCTCCGTGACACAGGGGTACAGGAGGGGGTTCCAGGCTGGGATCGAGGGGTTCAGAGTATGGGAGAGGAGTCAGGGCTGGGGCAGGGGGTTGGGGCACGGGTGCGGGTCGGGGTGCAGGCTCCGGGCAGTGCTTACCTCAAGCAGCTCCCGGAAGCAGCGGCATGTCCCCCGTCCAGCTCCTACGCGGCGGCGCAGCCAGGTGGCTCTGCATGCTGCCCCGTCCACAGGTGCCGCCCCTGCAGCTCCCATTGACCACGGTTCCTGGCCAATGGGAGTTACAGAGCCGGCGCTTGGGGCAGGGGCAGTGTGCAGAGCCCCCTGGCTGCTCCTACGTGTAGGAACCTGAGGGGGGACATGGCCGCTGCTTCTGGGAGCCCCTCGGAGCCACGGCAGACAGGGAGCCTCCCTTAGCCCCGCTGCGCTACCGACTGGACTTTTAATGGCCCGGACAGCGGTGCTGACTGGAGCCGCCAGGGTCCCTTTCCGGCCAGACATTTCGGTCAAAAACTGGACACCTGGCAACCCTAGGGCCAGGCCTGCCTGCCACAGCACCCCCGCCACTGTTACTAGCCACACCGCTGTGCCCAGGCATGTGCACACCGGCGCCAGCACCCTGGGAGCGAGGAGACAGGTGGGGGCGCAGCTTCGGCAAGAGGAGAAATCTGCAAAGTGGCAGCTCCGGGACCAGAGGCTCAGAGTCAGTGACTGGCCCCAGGTTGCTCGGGGAGTCCAGAGCAGAGCTGGGATCTGAACCCAGGTTTCCTGAGTCCCGGCTAGCGCACGAACTACCGGGCCATGCTTCCCCCAGGAATGCCCCCACCCCATCCCCCAGGACCGGCCAGTCAGTGCCTCCCGGGGCACTTCCCCTCTGCCCCCCGCCCACGCTGTCACCTCCGAACACGAGCTGGAAGTCTGTCTGCAGAGCGCCACGCGGCAGAGCGGCGTGCAGGACCTGGCAGGAGAAGGTGACGCCCTGGTCCTGCTCCGTGGGCTGGAAGGTCAGAGAGCTGCTGACGTTGAAGGTGCCGTCCGGGTTCCTCTGGGGCGCGGGGAGCGGGGACACCGGCAGGACCTCCCCAGCCCTCAGCCAGGTCACTATGATGTCGGCCGGATGGAAGCTGGACACGGAGCATTTCAGCAAGTTCGGCTCCCCCCTCAGCACCGCTTTACTGGGGACGACAACGGTGGGCACGGCTGCGGGGAACCAGAGGGCATCAGCAGTGAGAGCCCGGGGGGGGGGGGGGGCGGGGGCCTCCTAAGCATCCCCCTGCTGGGCTGGGTGGTTCCCCCCCCGGGACAGCCAGAGCTGCCCAACTACGAACAGGAACGCCGGGGCAGGCAAACAGCCGCCTGGAGGCCCCAGCTCCCGGCTGGCGGGGGGGGGGGGGGTGCCAAGGCTCGTGCGGGGAATTTAAGGAAACCCCTTGCCCCCTTTTGTGCCCACCTATCCCCGAAACACCCTGCCCAGCCCCAGCGACACGCGCAGTGCAGGCCGTGCCCAGAGCAGAGGGGCCGGCTGCAGGGCCAGTTCCCGCGCCTGTCTCCCCACTCCCTCGCCAGCACTGACCCAGCACAGCCAGGTACAGGCTCTGCTCCCCTCTGTCCGGGCTGTGGATGACCAGGCACCGGTAGGCTCCCTGGTCCGACACGGTCACATTGCGCAGAACCAGAGAGGCGTTGCCGCTGGTGAGCTGCTTTGTGTCCATGGAGGCCCCTGGCCGGGAGATGTTGAGGGAGTCGTCGTACGACGCCAGCTCCTGGTCCTGGAAATACCAGTGCACAGCCAGGTACTCTGGGCTGATGGGGGCGTCCGCCACGGTGAAGGTGCACGGGAGGAGAGCCTGGGAGCCCAGCTGAGCTGCCACCGGGGAGTCCACCATCATCTCCAGCTGGGCGCCTGCATGGAATGGAGCCCGGTGTGACGAAGTGGGAATGTTCTTAATGTTTCCTCTGAATACTGTGTGGGTGCCTCAGTTTCCCCTATGCAGTTCTTAAGTCTCTAGGTGGTGGGATAAGGGTGTGTGGTTGTTGCAGAGCGACAGGCCAGTGCACATAAATGCCTGACACTTTGTCTCCTGGCAACTGATGGCCTGGGCCCCTCCTCTGCAAAGGTGCCAACTGAAGGTGTTGGAGACAGAGAGGTCAGGTGACCTCCTAGCCCGGGAAAGAGACAAAGCCCAGAGGAGGAGGGGCTGGAGGGGGAGTTCTCATTTTTTTGGAAGCTGGCTGGGAATGAAGAGGGGAGCCCTGACGGGGCTTGGGCTTCCTACCAGGGCCGTGGCCTCCCTGGGGCCCCCAGATGGGCCTAACTAAAGGGGGCCCTGTTGTCTGTACCGGCAAGACCTGTTTTGGACTGTGTTCCTGTCGGCTCAATAACCCTCCTGTTTTACTGGCTGGCTGAGAGTTATGGTGCATCGCAGGACGCTGGGGGTG
The DNA here is from genome assembly GCA_003942145.1 of Platysternon megacephalum. Lineage (NCBI taxonomy): Eukaryota > Metazoa > Chordata > Testudines > Platysternidae > Platysternon > Platysternon megacephalum. The sequence goes on along the minus strand of QXTE01000622.1, from coordinate 155,440 downwards.
CCGGGCCCGGGCTCCCCCACACTCCGTGACACCCGGTTCATCCCCAGCCTGTGTCAGAGAACGGCTCGCAGCCAGAGAGAGGGACGCAGAGAAGTGGAGCCGGGAGAGGAAGGAGAAGAGGTTGCAAGAGGGGGATTAAATAGCTTTTGTTCAACTAAATATCCTCTAAGTCGGGACTGTTAAACGTCCAGCCCGTGGGCCAGATGTGCCACACACAACAGATTCACCAGAATTTCAGCTTTCATTTAAAACACAGCATGTTTCTACCCCTCATGGCTGCAGAGAGAACCTTCTGCGTGTGACATATGTAATGACGCTGCCTGCGTCTGCAGAGAGCCTGAGCCCATCGTTGTGAGAGGGGTGAGCTGCCCTGAGTGTGACCAACACAGTGACGCTGCCTGGGTCTGCAGAGAGCCTGAGCCCATTGCTGTGAGAGGGGTGAGCTGCCCTGAGTGTGACCAATGCAGCGACTCTGCCTGGGTCTGCAGAGAGCCTGAGCCCATTGCTGTGAGAGGGGTGAGCTGCCCTGAGTGTGACCAATGCAGCGACTCTGCCTGGGTCTGCAGAGAGCCTGAGCCCATTGCTGTGAGAGGGGTGAGCTGCCCTGAGTGTGACCAATGCAGCGACTCTGCCTGGGTCTGCAGAGAGCCTGAGCCCATTGCTGTGAGAGGGGTGAGCTGCCCTGAGTGTGACCAATGCAGCGACTCTGCCTGGGTCTGCAGAGAGCCTGAGCCCATTGCTGTGAGAGGGGTGAGCTGCCCTGAGTGTGACCAATGCAGCGACTCTGCCTGGGTCTGCAGAGAGCCTGAGCCCATTGCTGTGAGAGGGGTGAACTGCCCTGAGTGTGACCAATGCAGCGACTCTGCCTGGGCCTGCAGAGAGCCTGAGCCCATTGCTGTGAGAGGGGTGAACTGCCCTGAGTGTGACCAACACAGTGACGCTGCCTGGGTCTGCAGAGAGCCTGAGCTCATTGCTGTGAGAGGGGTGAACTGCCCCGAGTGTGACCAACACAGTGACGCTGCCTGGGTCTGCAGAGAGCCTGAGCCCATCGCTGTGAGAGGGGTGAGCTGCCCTGAGTGTGACCAATGCAGCGACTCTGCCTGGGCCTGCAGAGAGCCTGAGCCCATTGCTCTGAGCTGCGAACTCCCCTGGCTCTTATTAGTCTGATTGGAGCCTCAGCTGTACCGCCCCAGGATGACATGAACTGTTGGTCACTGGTTCTAGTGGCTGGGGGAGGGGCTGGCATTGGGAATCAGGGGCGGCTGCGGGGCAGCAGATCCACGCACCCCGGAGGGAGAGGGACACTGGGGACGGGCGATGGACAAAGGCAGCGATATCGGTAGATGGTGAGTCTCTGGTTCATGGTGGAGGTGACACCGTGAACAACAACGAGCCGTTTAGTGCTGCCTGAGAGCCGTGCCCTCCCCTCGGGTCCTGTGCAAACCTGGCGCGGCCGTGGGAGAGACTCAGGCCCTGATCCCCTGCCTGGCAGCGCCTGGGGTCGTCCCACTGACGCAAACCCCCCGCTCTCCTTGCCCCCGGTGCACCAGGGAGCTGGGGAGAGGGCTGGGTCCTTGCCCATATACTCACAGACGCCCCCGAGAAGCAGAGAGAAGAGCCCGACTCGCGCCCCCATAGCCCCGGCCGGGAGGGCCTCCAGCTGCCTGGCTGCTCCTTGGCAGTGTGCAGATCCTGGGCTTACAGCAGCCAGCAGAGTGACCGGATACTTTCACTTTCCCGGCCTGTACAGCTGGTTGCCTTGTATGTGCTCTGTGCACAGCCAGGCACTGAGCAAACAGCCGTGCCCAGGCCTGCTCTGTGCACACCAGCCTGGGCCCTGATTGACACAGTGTCACGTGCTGTCACATTGACGCTAGTCCAGGTAAGTGTTGGCCGGGGGGTCGCCAACCTCTGGGGCCTGGCTCCCGGGAGGAGGGGAAACGGTTGATCCGAGCCAGGTGTTTCCTCCGTGCAACCCTCTTTCCTGACAAAGGACGAGCCGTGGTGGCCCTGGACACAGCAGCCAGCAGCGCCGAGCTCAGAAACCTCCACGTTTGCCCCTCTTCTGCCCCGTGGAGCGCTGTCTCGCTGTGTCACTCCCAGCTCCCACAGGCTGCAGCGGAGACGCGAACCCCTGCGCTGCCAGCCAGGGAACGCCTGTAATCCGCCCGGCTCCGCACAGCGCCGCAGCTCCCTGCCCCCACGATCCGCAGCTGGGTTCACACCTGGGGCCCTGGGGGGTTTATGGGGGGTGTCTCACACCCGCCCACGGGCAGCCAGAAGCACCCCGCAGAACGTGAGCCAGGGTTAAAGTCCCGTCCTTGTGTCCCCTCGGGGGCCCGACGCACTTTATCCCCCAGCTCTCGGGGCTCCGCCTCCCGGGGCGCGAGGACCAAACGGCTCCTCGGGCTCCGAAAGGATTTTATTACTGTCACGGGGCCAGCGGGCGATGCTCTGGGACTGCCCCCTACGGAGCCAGGCAGGACTCTGGGGATGCAGCGAGGCCGTGTGGTTCCCCGCCGCCCGGAGAGCAACGAGCCTCCTCTCTCTGAGCAGACTGAAGAAGCTCACACAGCTTCGACCTTGGGTCTGACCTCGGAGCATTCAGCATCCCCTTCCACACTAGGGTGATCGGGACTGTCCCGATATTGAGGTGTTTGTCCCGCGTCCCGACCAATGTTTGGTTGGGATGCAATTTGTCCTGATATTTCGCAGTACTCCGTTTTTTGGGTTTTTTTCTCCGCCGGCGGCACTCCGCTTTTTTTTGCTCCACTGGCGACCTCCCCCCCCATGTGTCCTGATATTTTCTTCCTCTCATCTGGTCACCCTATTCCACACTGTTTGCTTCCCGCAGCGAGTCCTCCCGGGCGGGGTCCTGGGGAAGCCAGCCCGGGCTGCACCCCAACTCCACAGCCAGACGTGTGTCACGGAGTGTGGGGGAGTCCGGGCCCTGTACCCCCAGCTTCCTGCGATTCACCATAACTCTCAGCCAGCCAGTAAAACAGCAGGTTTATTAGGCGACAGGAACACAGCGTAGGACAGAGCTCGTTAGCACAGAAATCAGTGACTTTCAGCCAAGTCCAACTTGCGGGGCGGGGAGCCCTGGTCCTCCCGCTGCGCCCCCAGCCAGCTGAGACTGACTCCTTCCAGCTGCCTGGCCCCTGCCCTGCCCGTTGCGCCTCCTCCGGCCTTTGTCTCGCTTCCCGGGCCAAGAGTCATCTGGTTGCATCCCCCTCTTGGGTCTCAGGTTACGAAGGGGCGGCCACAGCATCGGTGCAGGCAGCTGGAGAAGCCCCCGCAAAAGTCACACGCCCTTATTCTCACCTCCTAGACATTGGTGCAGCACACAGGGAAACTGAGGCACACACAGCATTCATGCCAAACAGTAAGACTCTCACAACGTAACAAGGGAAAATCCTCATTTCCTCACAATTACAGGCAGAGAAACCGCCCCCCCCACACACACACACACCAGCCAGCTCAGGCTGGTCTGGTGCCACAGCAGCGCCTCTGGTGGGCAAAAGGCAGAATTGCAGCATATTTTCTGCAGAAAAAAAATTCTGCCTCCCTTGGACAAGAACCCTGCGCATGCTGTGGGGAGGGGGCGCGACGTGGGACAAGGGGAGTGTGGGGTGTCAGCACAGGGGGCGGGGCAGATACGGAGGCTCCCTCCCTCCCGATAAGTCCCAAGCAGTGTGGCCAGCGGCAACAGGGCAGCAAAATAAAATGCCGCAGCGCACAACTGCTAAAAAGCCCCAGCAACTGACAGCTGAATATAGCCCAGCTGGGCTAGCAAAGCACATACTTGGCAACGTTTGCCGGCGCCCCTAGGCACGTGCCTCCTGTGCCTAACTGGAAATCCAGCCCTGCACAGGATCCGTCCCGTAGCGCTGGAGTTGCAGCCATGGCGTGCTGCGTCCCCCGGCTGCAGAGGCAGAGCAGACCTCAGCGGTGCCCCTCGCCTGCTATTTCAGCCCTGAGCTGGGCCTGGTCAGAGCAGCGGGGGCTGTTTCCGGCCCTGCGAGCAGATGTGGCTGCAGTTTCAGTTCCCCCGGCACAGGCAGGCTCAGCTGCAGGCTGCAGAGCACGCGGGGAGGCCAGGCTGCGCGCTGGGGCTGGGGCTTGTGGGGGCGAGAGCTGCTTGTCGCAGGCCCTGCACCATGCGGCGGGGCTGTGTCGCTGTGGCGGGGATGGCATCGCCCACACGGATCCTGTGCACCGTCTGCTCAATATGGCCCAGATGGTGCCGTCCTGGGGGAGCAAGAGCTGCTGGGCCCCCTGGGTTCCCAAAGAGCCTCCGCACGTCCCGGGCCCCTCATCTCACAGCCGCCTCCTCTCCTTTCCAGGGTGCAGGTTGCCAGGGAGGCTCCCTGGGGGTTCCCTCCCCGGCCGCTGCTGTCCCCCAGCCGACTCTGCACGGGAACAAGGGAGGGGACCCTGGGGACAAGAGGGCCCCGGAGCGGAGGGGATGGTGCCCTGCGGCCGACCAGCCATCAGAGGGGTCAGGGGGCTCCGTCCTTCCCTGCCAGCCCATGGGTTGGCCGTGAGTGCGGGTCCCCAGCCACATCCTGTCCCTGGGCACCAGACCTCATGTACCTCCGATGGTGCCGCAGGCCTTGGCACTCCCAGCACACCATGGCATGCAGGACCAGCAGGATGGGCACCAGGACTCCCAGGGGGACACAGGCTGCCCAGCGCTGCACCCCAGATCCTGGAGAGGGAACAGAAGAGAGCATGTGTGGGTCCCTGCAGAGGGGGCAACAATGGGCTGCTGGGGGTCCCCCATCATCCATTCCCCTCCTTTGTTCTTCCCCCTCCTTCCCTCCATCCTCCCGCTCCTCTGCCTGCCCTTCCCCCTTCCCTCCATCCCCCTCCTCTCCCTTCCCTTCCTCCTTCCCTCCATCCCCCAGCTCCCCTGTCCCCCAGGGGGTGACATGGACGGGGTGGAGGGGTACCTGGTCCCTCCCCCAGGACGCTGAGTTCGGTCCCGTTGCCGGCGTGGCTGCTGGTGGCTGAGGTCCAGATGAAGCAGCGGTAGAGCCCGGCGTCGTGCTGGGTGAGGTTGGCCAGGTGCAGGGACGCGTCCCGCTGGTGCCGAAAGCGCCCCGAGTCCAGGGCAATGCGGCTGCGCAGCTCGGTGGCCTGGCTGGGCGGGGGGTAGATCTGGACCTCCCCACTGCCGCCGGGTGTGCTCCGCACCCAGGTCACCGCCAGCTTGGAGGCCTTTGGGGTGGCGGAGAAGGTGCAGTTCAGGAGCACGGAGCCCCCCGGTGAGGCCCTCAGCTCCAGTGGCTGGTGCACCCGGACCTCTGTGGGGGGAGGAGAGAGACACAGAGCGGAGCAGGAGAGGCTGTGACCCCCCTGCAATCTCTGGACCCCGACTGCTGGGAACCCTCCCCCCTTCCCAGGCTCCCTGCTGCTGGGGACCTTCCCCGACCCTGCCCTTCCCCAGTTCCCCCAACTCTGCTGCCAGGGTCTCTCCCCAACCTCCCATCCCTCCCCCTGCTGCCAGGAGCACCCCTCCCCTTCTCACCTGGCGTGTGTTCCCCAGGCTGCCCCACTCACCAGGAACCTCCCCCACTCCCCGCACCACCCACCTCCCCCCCGGGATCCCTGAAGTCAGCCCCCGCATGGTACCTGACCCTTGCAGCAGGAAGCAGCCGAGGAGGACGAGCCAGATGGGCAGCATGCGACACATCCTGGTCTGGTAACAAACCCTGGGACGGCGAATCCCTGGGGCTCCGGACTCTCGCAGGGCAGGGAGACGCCCCGGCAGATTTTGTACTCACACCTGGTTGGTTCCAGCAGCGAGAGACCAGCCTGTGGTGCCCACCCAGGGTGCAGGGCCCGGCCACAGTGCCAAGGGCGCCAGGTAACGGAGCTGTCCTGCAGCCGCCCTACAGAGCCACGCCCCCGGCCGGGGAGAGCCGGGTGCGACCATCACTGGGTGCTGCGTCCAGGGCTGGGCTCTGCACCGCACCGACGGGGAGACGCCGGGAAGGGGTTGGCAAAGGGCCGCCTGGTGGCGCTGGATCCACTCGGGTCAGCCACACGAAGCGGTGAGGGGCACCTGCCCGGGGAGGGGATTCCTGAGAGCAGAGCCCTCGGCGGCCAGCAGAGCAGGGCAGAGTCACAGCCCCGAAAGTGCCAGTGTTGGGCCGGGAGGGGAATTCACCAGCGGAGCCGCTCACCTAGAGCCGGCACAGATTCTCCATCAGCCGCTCGCAGCGCCCGGGAGTCGGGACACCCGGCTTTCGCACGTGGGGGCTCCGGTCAACTCACCAGAACGACGCCAAATCCTGCTGCCTCCCCTGGGCCGAGCCCCCGGGAGCTGCGGCTCTGAGCCAATCTCACAGAGAGCCTCGTTCCGCGGCGCCTGGCTCGGGATGGCCCCTCGGTCAGAGCGCAGAACGCACCTAACCACCAGTGGCCGCGTCATTTCCCACCCACCCCCGAGGAGCGGAGTCTGTGGGCTGTTGTCAGAGAGATGGAAGTGAAACCAGGCCGGGATCGGGGCTGCAGGGCACGCTCGCACTCCTGGGTCCAGGGGTGGTGTGACGAAGTGGGACTGTTCTTAATGTTTCCTCTGAATACTGTGTGGGTGCCTCAGTTTCCCCTATGCAGTTCTTAAGTCTCCGGTGTGCATAAATGGCCGACACTCTGTATCCTGGCAACATATGGCCGGGGCCCTTCCCCCCTGCAAGGGGATAGCTAAAGGAGAACAAAGAGATCAGGTGACCTCCTGGCCGGGAAAGAGACAAAGCCCAGAGGAGGAGGGGCTGGAGGGGGTTTCAGTTTGGAGCTGGCTGAGGACGGGGAGTGAGGGCAGACGGGGGTATCTGGCTCGCTGGGCCCCAGAATGGACCCGGCGGAGGCGTCCGGCTCTTTGTACCTGCAAGACCTGTATTAGACCGTGTTCCTGTCATCTAATAAACCTCTGTTTTACTGGCTGGCTGAGAGTCACGTCTGACTGCGGAGTGGGGGGTGCAGGACCCGGTGGCTTCCCCAGGACCCCGCCTGGGTGGACTCGCTGTGGGACGCGCACGGAGGGGCATATGCTGAATGCTCCAAGGAGAGACCCAGGAGGTGAAGCCGTGTGAGCTTCTTGCCCTGAAGACAGTCTGCTCCGAGGGAGAGGCGGCTCCCCAAAGTCCTGACTGGCTTTGTGGGGAGCAGTTCCAGAGCATCGCCCGGGGACTCCGTGACAGGTGGCTCAAAGCCATGGTGATACCAGCCCTCACACACAGCAGGGTCCCCCCCACACCCGGCTGGAGCCAGTGTCCCACGGAGACCCCCTCTCTTTGAGGGGGGCCATACAAGGCCAGCGTTCAAAGAACTCAGCTTCCATTCTCAATGGGACGGGAGGGACAAGATTTTTCCATTGTTCTCAGGACCCAGGTGTCCTGGCTCCCAGCCTCTCCCCCACCCACCAACCCCATTCTAACCCACTAAGTCCCACTCCCCACCCAGAGATGGGGAGAGAACGCAGGAGTCCTGGCTCCCAGCTGCCCACTCTAACCACTAGACCACCCCTCCCCGAGCCAGGGATAGAACCCAGGAGTCCTGGCTCCCAACCCCACTTCGGGCTGTAATGTGACCCCAGTGACACAAACTCAGGCCAAAGAAAAGAGGATTTATTGCGGATGGAGGCACACTGGTGGGGCGGGGGGGGGGAGGATGTTTGGAGGGCATGTTGCCTGCCGTGGCCCCTGCTCTTCGTACACACGGGGCGGCTCCAAGCACGTGCCTGGGGCGGGAAGCCGTGGGGGGCGCCCTGCCGGTCCCTGCGAAGGCGGCAGTCAGGCTGCCTTCGGCGGCGTGCCTGCGGGAGGTCTGCCGGTCTCGCGGATTCGGTGGCAATTCGGCGGCGGGTACGCGGAAGCCGCGGGACCGGTGGACCTCCTGCCGGCGCGCCGCCGAAAGCTGCCTGACTGCCATGCTTGGGGCGGCAAAAAACATAGAGCCGCCCCTGCTTACACATCAGGCCAAGGGGCAGTGGAGACGTGTGGGGAGAGATTGCTGCTCAGGAGGGTGTGTACTGGTGCTGGGAACAACCCTGTCCCCAGCGTGTAATGGGGTGGTGGGTACAAATGCTGGGGGACCCTGTCTCCAGCATGTCATTGGGGGGTGGGTACAGACAAGGGGGGGGCCCTGTCCCCAGCATGTCATGGGGGGGGTACAGACACGGGGGGGGGGCTGTCCCCAGTGTGTCATGGGGGGGTACAGACACGGGGGGGCCTGTCCCCAGCGTGTCATCGGGGGGGTACAGACACGGGGGGCCCTGTCCCCAGCGTGTCATCGGGGGGATACAGACACGGGGGGGCCTGTCCCCAGCGTGTCATGGGGGGATGGGTACAGAGACGGGGGGGGCCTGTCCCCAGCGTGTCATGGGGGGGATCCAGACACGGGGGGGGCCTGTCCCCAGCGTGGCATGGGGGGGTACAGACACGCGGGGGCCTGTCCCCAGCGTGTCATCGGGGGATGGGTACAGACACGGGGGGGCCTGTCCCCAGCGAGTCATCGGGGGATGGGTACAGACACGGGGGGGCCTGCCCCCAGCGTGTCATCGGGGGGATACAGACACGGGGGGGGCCTGTCCCCCGCGTGTCATGGGGGGTACAGACACGGGGGGGCCTGTCCCCAGCGTGTCATTGGGGGATGGGTACAGATACGGGGGGGGCCTGTCCCCAGCGTGTCATTGGGGGATGGGTACAGACACGGGGGGGCCCTGTCCCCAGCGTGTCATTGGGGGATGGGTACAGACACGGGGGGGCCCTGTCCCCAGCCTGGACATGCACATGTCAGACGCCGAGGGAACGCGCCAGCCCAGCTGGATGGAGCTGCCCGTGTGGGGCAGCCGAGCCCGGGGCGGGGGCAGGCCAGAGGCACCTGGGGGCACGGTGTCGGCGGCTGGCCATTGCAGAGCCATGGGGACCGTGTCTGGAGCCCTGCATTGCAGCTCCCGGAGCCCACGGGCCCCTCGCAGCCTTGGGGCCGTCCCTGGCAGCGGGGCCCAGGACGTGGGGCCGGGATGGGGAGCGGATCCATGGGGCCCGGGGCCCTGCCCAGGAGCCCTGTGCTCGTGGGCTCAGCTACACTCGCTGCCTGTCTCGGCCCAGGGGCGACGTCTCCTAGTCCCGAGTCAGGGTCCGGGGCACCCCCCGCCTGGCGGGTTCAGCTCCGACGGGCCCTGCGGCCCTGAGCCCAGCAGCTGCAATGAGAACAAAACAGGTGAGAGCCCAGCGGCGCCCCCCCACTGACCTCTGCCCCCAGGTACCCCCCAGTGCCCACCCATCACTCACCGTCTCCTCGCAGCTCCACGCTCCCCTCCCGGGGGGGCAGGACACAGCCCGGCCCCCCCTCCATGTTCTCGTAGGAATCGGCATCTGCGGACGGGAGCCGGGCTCAGAGCCAGGGCCTGGGGGGGGCTGTTGCCCCCACTCCGCCCCCCATACACACCTCATCCCCGGTGGGGGAGGTGGAGGCTGAGCCCCTCCCAGCCCTTCTCCTGGGGAGCCTCCCCCTGCACCCCTGGCCCTGGGGAGGGGCAGCTGGTGTGGTGGGGGCAGAAACATCTTGGGTGTGGGGGCCCCAAGGCCAGGGATGGTCCCTGCATGCTGGGATATTGGGGTCACCCCTGGGAGGGGGGCTGGGAGATGGGGTGACCCAGGGAGGGGGACTCAGGGGGATGGGATATGGGGGTGACCCCGGGGGGGGGGCTTGGGGTGCTGGGATATGCGGGTGACCCTGAGTGGGATATTGGGGTCCCAGCCCCGTTCCTGGAGCTCACCTTCCTCCTGGCTGCGGTCCCGGAGGCGGAGGTGCCGGGCGGGGGCTGCATATAGAGCCCCGGCCATCTCCTCATAGGCCTGGGAGCCTGTGGGGAACAAGGGGGCATCAGGGAAAGGTCGGGGGACCCTCTTGCCCACCCCGGGGGAGCTCCCAGCCCCTCTCACCAGCAGAGCCCTCGCTGTGTCCGTCCTGCCGATCCCGCTCCGGCTCGTCACACGCACCCAGCAGCAGCATCCGCAGGTCTGGGGGGAGAGACCAGCCACTGGGTGAGGCCACACAGCGCCCCCTACAGGCACCCCGGGATCCACACACACACAGCGCCCCCTACAGGCACACCGGGATCCCCACACACACACAGAGCCCCCTACAGGCACCCCGGGATCCACACACACACACACAGCGCCCCCTACAGGCACCTGGGATCCCCCCCACACACAGCGCCCCCTACAGGCACACCGGGATACACACACACACAGCGCCCCCTACAGGCACCCCGGGATCCACACACACACACACAGCGCCCCCTACAGGCACCCCGGGATTCACATACACACACAATGCCCCTATAGGTTTCAGAGTGGCAGCCGTATTAGTCTGTATCAGCAAAAAGAACAGGAGAACTTGTGGCACCTTAAAGACTAACACATTTATTTGGGCATAAGCACAATGCCCCATAGGCACTCTGGGATTCACCCCCCACACACACACACATACACACACAGCTCCATAAAGGCAACCCAGGATCCCCCTCCAAACACAGCACCCCCTACAGGCACCCCGGGATTCACCCCCCACACACAGCACCCCCTACAGGCACCCCAGGATTCACACACACACACACACAGCGCCCCCTATAGGCACCCTGGGATCCCAGACACACGCAGATCCTGTGGGGGGGAAGACTGACCCCAAGCCCCCCCACCCAGGGACCCCACAATCCCTGAGCCCATCACCTGTTACGAGCCGCGCAGCTCCGGGGCTCAGCGGGGCGCTGTCCTCCTCCGTGTTCTCGTAACACTCGCTGTCTGCCAACACAGGGGGCAGGTCCCTGTCAGCAGCAGCCCGTGCCTGCTCCCCTCCGATGGGCTTGTGGGGCTGGGGCACCCTACCGGGGGCAAGCCCCTGGACTGTCTGGAGTTACCAGGGATCCCGTTACCTGGGGCCATAGGCCAGTGTCACCAGGGAGCCGTTACCGGGGTGATGCCAGGGGTGTTGTTACCAGGGTGATGCTCTGGACCCTGGGAAACCATTGCTCTGGGTGCGCAGATCCCCACCCACCCCCAAACCTCGGGGTGATGGGCCCCTCCCGCCCTGGGGGATACCTGGGAGTGGGGTGTGGCCTCCGGGCAGCCCCCCGCCAGCACCCCACACTGTTACCTTCAGAGACCTGGTCTTCGGCCCTGGGGCTCTGGCAAGCATTTGTGTAGTGGGCAGCGTCTGGGGACCGGGAGGGGGGTAGACCAGTAAGTGAGAGATATGGGGGGGAAATCTGTGGAACTAGCTGTGCGGGGCAGGGGGCTCTCTCAGCCCAGGGGAGACCCCCCAAAACTCCACACTCAGCCCTGCTCCCCACCACACCACAGCCTCACCCCCCCACCCCGAGACCCTGCTCTCAGCCCTGCCCTCCCCCCATTCCCCACCCAGGATCCCCTCTCAGTCCTGCCCCCCCATTCCCCAGCCAGGACCCCACTCTCATCCCTGCCCCACCCCCATTCCCTACCCAGGACCCCGCTCTCAGCCCTCCCCCCCATTCCTCACTCAGGACCCCGCTCTCAGCTCTGCCCCCCATCCAAGTGCCCCCATTACCTGAAGCCCAGTTGCCTCCTGCTCTGTTCTCCTCCAGACTGTTTTCGTAGCAGGCGCCGTCTGGGGGAAGGACGGGAGGGTGTCAGGGGAGCGGATGCCCCTAAACAGTCCCTGAGCTTCGCCCCCTGTGGAGACCGCAGGCCCCAATGCAGACTAGGGCCAGAAAGACTGAGGAAGTGGGGAATGGGATACGTGGCCTTTCCCCTCTAGGGGTGCCGTCTCCCATCCGGCCCCAGGGCAGGGACTGGCTGTCTCTGGGGGTCAGGGAATGGGACACGGGGCCTCTCCCCTCTAGTGGGTGCCAGCTCCCATCCGGCCCCAGGGCAGGGACTGGCTGGCTCAGGGGAGCAGGGAATGGGACACGGGGCCTCTCCCCTCTAGGGGTGCTGGCTCCCATCCGGCCCCAGAGCAGGGACTGGCTGGCTCAGGGGGGTGGGGAATGGGACACGGGGCCGTTCCCCTTTAGGGGGCGCCGGCTCCCATCTGGCCCCAGGGCAGGGACTGGCTGGCTCAGGGGGGTCAGTCCCGTCTCATCTCCTGTGCAGTGGGTGGTGCAGGGTGAGGGTGGGGGAGCTGGGGGTGGTTTGGGGGGGCTGTTACCGCTGGACCCCTTGTCCCCCATGCACAGTTTCATGTCCCCATTGGTGTTTTCATAGCCATCGCCATCTGGAGTCAAGAGAGAAAAACAGAGCAGGTGACCCCAAACCATGGCTCTGGGGGGGGCAGCCCGGCCCCTTCCATCACCCCTCCCCATGCCCCCCATCCTGTCCCCTCCCAGCACCCCTCTCCACCCCATCGCTGCCCTGTCATGCCCCAACACCCCTCTCTAACCCCAGCTCCCCGCCTCTCCTGCCCCCCACTCACCCTCGGGTGCTGGTTCCTCCTCACTGTCCGGGTGCTCGTACTCCTCCTCATCTGTGGGGAGAGGGGGTGTCAATGTGGGTCTTGTGCACCCCAGTCCCCTTTACTCTGGTCCCTCCTTGTGCTGAGCTGCCATCTCTCGCTCCATAGGGCCCCCTGGGGGGGCAAGGATCCCCCTCCCCCATCTGTCCTTGTAGTTACCCTGCCCCTCCCACCCACTGCACCCCATGCCAATCACTCCCCCTGTCTGGCCATCACCCCATTTTGTGGCCTATGACCCCCCTTCCTGGCTCTTCCTGCCTGTGGTTGGCCCCCATTGCTGCCCCCCATCCCATCTGGGCCCCCATTACTCCCCCTTTCTACCACTGTGTGCCCCTGCCCCCTCAGTACCCCCTACCCCACCCCTCATCTGGCTGTATACCCATCACACCCTGTGACCTTCTATACCTTGGGGGAGCGTCCTGTAACCCCCATATTCCTCATTTTTATATAATTGTGATCTTACATAGAAAGCATGCCTTGTAAGGTATCAGGGAAAGGTTATGATCTGCTGAGAGTCATTTCTCTATCCATATATGTGTATCTTTAGTGTATATGAAGTTATGAGATTGTGGTGTATGGTTGTCACTGAAACATGCTGTAAGCTGGGGAATCAGCCAGATATTAGCTCCCCCAGAGGCATCAGCAAGGAAAGTAACCAACACCCGGGCGGGGTGTGAAACAACCATCGCCAGCCATTGTCCAGCAAGGGAGCTACAATGCAATGACTCACCTGCATGAGGCCCCATCAGGGGAATTGCTCAGCCTGGCCTGGGGACTCAGCAATGCCCCAGACAGGCCTGGACTTGTGTTCTCCAAGCACATGGACTGAGGGTATAAAACAGACACAGGGGCCCCACGCTGGGCCTTTCTCCTCCCCCCACCTTCGCTGCAAGCAACAAGGACACTCTGAAGACTCCAACTGAGGGGACTGGGCCAGGTTTCAAGGGTGAAATCTGTGTCCTAGGAACTGCAATATCCAGGGGGGTGAGAAAAACTGCGTAATCTAGATGTTGCCCAGTCTAATAGGGTTGAGAGTTTAGACTGCGTGCTTATATTTTATTTCTTTTGGTAACTAACTCTGACTTTTTGCCTATCACTTAATATCACTTAAAATCTATCTTTTGTAGTCAATACACTTGTTTAACTGTTTATCTTTACCAGTCAGTTTGTGTGAAGGGTTTGGTGAATCTGCTCAGGTTACAAAGGCTGGTGTATGTCCACTCTCCATTGATGAAGTGGGGAACCAATTAATAAATCTGCATTGCTCGTCTTGCAAGACGGTATATTCCTGAGGTACGAGGCTGGGAGCTGGGGGGATTCGGCTGGTGCCTGTCTCTGTGATTCACGAGCGGCTCTGGGAGCATTCATGGAATCTAGCTGGGTGTGGGGCTCCACATGCTGTTGTGCTGAGTGATCACAGCGCCTGGAGGGGTTTGCTGCTGGTCACTAGCCAGGCATTGTGAGAGACAGCCCAGGCTGGAGAGAGTTAAGGGGGCACAGCGGTCCCACAGTCCCAGGCTGCACCCCGGGGATCCCGTCACACACCCCACCCCAATATGTGCCCCCCATCACTCCCATCCTCCCAGTCTGTTCCCCTGCCCCCTCCCTGCACCCCACTACTGCAGTGCTTGGAGAGCCGGGGGGGAGGGGCTGGGTTGGGGTCGCCCCAGGGGGGGGTCTGATACTCACCCTCTGATTCGACAGTACTGATGGGCCCCTCTGCAGGCAGTGGCCTCCCCTGCCCTCTTGCACCCAGTGCCACGTTCTCATAGGGCACTGCATCCGTCTGCCCCACACCTGGGAACAGGGGGCAGAGTCAGAGCGGGGCCCCCAGAAGACGCACAGTGAGGGAAAGGCGGCATGGGCGGGGGAGTCACATCAGCTGGCCTGGGCAGGAGCAGGGGGTCAATGCAGCCAGATGATGTGGCAACTGGCCATCCCTGGGGGTCGAGCCCCACAAGCCCTGGAGCTGGAAAGAAGCAGGGCATCAGCACGCCCCTCCCTGGGCTGACTGTGGGGACGCAGCCCCCTGGGTGACTGGAGTGAGGGTACACAAGGCGACGGGGGCTCTGCATTAAGACAATGCCTATGATCCAGTCGCATGCTTCAGGGCTGTGGCCTGTCACTTGCAGGGTCAGGAAGGAACTTGCCCCCCTTTGGCTGGCTGGATTCTAAGTTTTATTTTCCCCTTCCTCTGAAGCACCAGGGACCGGCCACACTGGGGAGGGCAGGCTCTGAGGTGGGTCAGAGAGCCCTCCCGACACACTTGGCTGGTGGGGCTGGCTCCTGTGCTCAGAGTCACGCTTATGGCCCTTTGCAGGGTCAGGAAGGATTCTTTCCCCAGGTCAGAGTGGCTGGGACATTATATATATGGAGATATACCTATCTCATAGAGCTGGAAGGGACCCCGAAGGGTCATTGAGTCCAGCCCCCTGCCTTCACTAGCAGGACCAATTTTTGCCCCAGATCCCTAAGTGGCCCCCTCAAGGATTGAACTCACAACCCTGGGTTTAGCAGGCCAATGCTCAAACCACTGAGCTATCCCTCCCCCCATTGGGGGACCGTGGGCTGCTGCAGGCATTGGGGGCACCCCAGGATCCCCCATTCTCTGCCTGGGGCCACAACAGCTCAGCCTCCTTGTGACTAAACCACTTCAGTGCAATGGGTCCATATGGGGGGTTGTGACGAAGTGAGAATGTTTTGTTGTGTTATGTGAATACTGAGGGGGAAGGTTGCAGGGGAGCTTGGCTGGGACTGTCTGCATGGGGGAAGGGAGATACCTGAGCATGTAACATGAGAACCCAGGAGGGGAGTTGGAGACCAGGTAACACCTTTGACTGGGAATTCGGACAAAGGAAAAGGCTGGGGGAGGAGCTGTGGGGGAAGGGAGAAAGGAGACGCCTGGAAGGGGTTGTCAGGTTTTGGAAGCTGGCTAGGAATGAGGAGGGGACTTTGACGGGGCTGGGGCTTCCCAGCGGGGAGAGTGGCCTCCCTGGGGCCCCCCAGATGGACCTAACTAAAGGGGATCCTGTTGTCTGTACTGGCAAGACCTGTTTTGGACTGTGTTCCTGTCGTCTCAATAAACCTTCTGTTTTACTGGCTGGCTGGCTGAGAGTTATGGTGAATCGCAGGAAGCCGGGGGTACAGGGCCCGGACTCCCCCACTCTCCGTGACAGGGGTTACAATGGGCTGTGATATGCAGGGGGTCAGGCTGATCCAATAGCCTCTTTGGGCCTTGATCGCTATGAAAATATGGGGGGGCACTCACCTGGGGGGCAGGGTGTTCCTGTAGAGGGTGGGGAAGCAGGGGGTGTCTGCTGGGGGCAGGATGTTCCTGTGGGGGGCAGGGGCTGGGGGGGCTGGGTAGAAGGTGTTGGGGGGCAGGGGCTGTTGGGGGGATGGATAGAAGGTGTTGGGGGGCAGGGGGCACTCACCAGTGGTGTCTGCAAATGGCAGGACAGTCCCGTAAGGGGTGTGAGCCCCGTTCCCAGTCACCTTGAAAAACCTGGAAATGGAGTAATCATCACCAGGAAATCAGAATCACAGACTCCCCCGCCCCCCACACGCACACACCCCTGCCACTGCCAGGCAGAAACCCCGGCCCACCCTGCCCCCCACCGCTCCCAGAAACACCCCACAGACACCGCGTGGGTCAGAGACATCCTGTGCCCGGCTGCCAGACACCCCAGAGCGTCCCCCACAGCCAGGGACCCTCCTGCTTCCAGCAGCCCCCTCCCCACAGCCCACACAGACCCCCCCCTTCCGGCTCCCAGAGACACCCCCATCCCGCCCGGGGCACAGACCCTCCCTCCCCACCCCGGGTAGCAGGTTCTCCCCACCCAGGTCACCTCCTGGCCGGATCCATCAGGCGTTTCCTCCTCCTCCTGGTCTGCAGGGCTGGAACCGGACAGCACAGGGCGGTGAGGGGGGCACAAGGGAGCCAGCCCCCCCTGGCCCCCAGCCACCCCCCCAGTGCCCCCAGCACCCGGTGCTCCTCCCCCACCCAGCCACCTCACTCAGCACCCCTCCCCCTGCCCAGCCACTCGCCAAAACCTCCACACCCCACCCAGCCAGCCCCCCTCCAGCACCCAGCCAGTCCCCCCTCCCTCCCCCACACAGCCAGTCCCCCCTCCAGCACCCAGCCAGGCCCCCTCCCCCACCTAGCCAGCCCCACTCCAGCACCCAGCCAGTCCCCCTCCAGCACCAAGCCAGTCCCCCCTCCCTCCCCCCCCCCGCCCACCCCCCCCCCGCACCCAGCCAGCCCCACTCCAGCACCCAGCCAGTCCCCCCTCCCTCCCCCACCCAGCCAGCCCCCTCCCGCACCCAGCCAGGCCCCCTCCCCCACCCAGCACTTCCCACCCCACTCAGCACCTGTTCCGCTCTGCCCCCACCCGACCTCTCCTCCCTATGGCCAGGGTCATCACCCCAGGACTGAAGGTGCTGTCTGGGGGGAAGGTGCCCCCCACAGTGGGGACCCCGTCCCCGGAGCCCTGAGGGCTGAGCCCAGTCACACCCACCCACCCCACAGCACAGAGCAGGCTGGGGGAGCAGGGCTACAAGGAGGGCCTAAGATGTGGGGCAGGGACTGGGGGTGTCCCGGCCCCCCACTCACCTCGGCGGATCTGGTAGTATCCAAACAGGGAGGCCAGGCCAATAGCAACATATCCAAGTGCCGCAGCCCCCACGATCCAGGGCTGCCACCCTCCTGGGCAGAGACATCGTCACGGGCCTGGCCTCACCCCCCATGTCCCCCCGCTACTGCCCCCCTGTACCCACCCCCACTAATGCCCCCAACTCCTGGGCAGAGACATCGTCACGGGCCTGCCCCACAACCCACCCTACCCCACTATGGTCACTCTGCCCCCTACCTGTGCGGGCCGTGACCCCCCGCCCCCCCCATGGTCACTCTGCCCCCTACCTGTGCGGGCCGTGACCCCCCGCCCCCCCTCCATGGTCACTCTGCCCCCTACCTGTGCAGGCCGTGACCTCCAGCTCCACGGCGTGGCTGTGGTTGCCCCAGATACAGCGGTAGGTCCCGGCCTGGTCGAGCGTCGCTGCCGGCAGCACCAGGGCTGCCCCGGTGCCCAGGGCGAGCTGGAACCTGTAGGCTCCGTGGCGCCGAGCCGCCAGCTTCACCAGCTGCTTCCACGAGACCCCCGGGTCCTGCCGCTTCCAGGCCAGGGAGCCTTGGACCCAGGCGTCCGGCATGGAGCCAGTGCAGGGAAGCTGGGCCGTGTCCCCCGCCAGCACCGAGAATGACGGCTCCCCTGCGGGGGACAGGGACAGTCAGGGGCGGGACGGGAAGGGCCTGGGGGGTTGTAGGGCAGGAAGGCAGGAGGCGATCGGGGTGCCGGGGTGTCAGCAGGAACTAGGGTTGCCAGGCGTCCGGTTTTCGACTGGAACGCCCGGTCGAAAAGGGACCCTGGCGGCGCCGGTCAGCACCACTCACCAGGCCATTAAAAGTTCGGTTGGTGCGGGGCTGGCAGGCTCCCTGCCCGGCTTCACGCAGCTCCTGGGAAGCGGCAACATGTCCCTCGGCTCGTAGGTGCAGGGGCGGCCAAGGGGGCTCCGTGCGATACCTCCACCCCAAGCACCGACTCCGCAGCTCCCATTGGCTGGGAACTGCAGCCAATGGGAGCCGTGGGGGCAGTGCCTGAGGGCGCAGGCAGCACGCGGACCCCGTCCCCTACGCCTAGGAGCCGAAGGGACATGCCGTCTGCTTCTCCAGAGCTGCCTGATGTCAGCGCCATCCGGAGCCTGCACCCTGAACCCCATCCCGTGCTCCAACCCCCTGCCCCAGCCCTGAGCCCCCTCCCGCACCCAAACTCCCCCCCAGAGCCCACAACCCCACACCCCAAACCCCTCATCCCTGACCCCAGCCCTGAGCCCCCTCCCACACCC
>QXTE01000622.1:37917-103325 GCA_003942145.1 Platysternon megacephalum | reverse complement strand
GGGGGCTTGGAGAACCCTGATGGGTTAGGTGGCTGGTGAGGTTGGGGGTGGCTATGGGAGCTGTGGTGCATGTCATGGGGGGGGTGGGGAGTGGTGGGGGGTGGAGCCCTGTGGGGAGCTGTGGGGGTTGGAGCCCAGGTGAGGTCGGTGGGGATGTGGGGGGAGGCTATGGGGGATCGAGCCCGGGTGGAGTCAGTGTGGGGGATGGAGCTGGCAGGGGGAATGGGGATGTGGGGAGCTTTGGGGGGTGGAGCCTGGGTGTGGTCGGTGGAGGGTTGTGGGGAGCTGTGGTGGTTGGGGGGTGGAGCCTGGGTGGGGTGATGGGGATGTGGGGAGCTGTAGTGGGTGGGGTTGGGGGATGGAGCCCAGGTAGGATTGGTGGAGGGATGGGGATGTGGGGAGTTGGGGTGGGTGGGGGAGTTGGGGAGGTTGTGGGGGAGATGGGGTGGGTGGGGGAGCTGGGGAGGTCGTGGGGGAGCTGGGGAGGTTGTGGGGGGGATACTCATGCCAAGGCTCCCTGTGCCCCTAGGTATCCCCGCCCAGCCCGGCCTCCCGCCTCTGCCCCCTCCTGCTGCGCAGCTTCGCTGTCGAGGCCAAGAAAACCTACGTGCGGGACAAGCCCCATGTCAACGTGGGCACCATCGGGCACGTGGACCACGGCAAGACCACGCTGACGGCTGCCATCACCAAAAGTGAGTGGGGGGCCTGGAGCAGGGGGTTTCTGTGCCCCTGGCCCCATTGATTGGGTCATGGTAGCCGCCAGAGGCCCCTGCTGAGCCCAGACGCTGCCCACAACCCCTGACCAGGAGTGCTGGTGCTGGGTGCTGCACAGCCCCAAAGGGAACAACCCCTGCCCCCAAGAGCTCCCCGGCTAAAGGGGTGAGAGTGGAAACAGGAGCCACGTGGAGAAAGGACTGGCCCAAGGTCATAGAGAAGGTCACTGGCAGAGCTAGGAATTAAACCCAGGAGTCCTGGCTCCCAGCCCACCCCTGCTCTAACCCACCAGCCCCCACTCCCCTCCCAGAGCTGGGATAGAACCCAGGCGTCCTGGCTCCCAGCCCCCCTCTCCTCCCCAGCTGGTTACTCCCCCCCTTTTCTGCCCTTGCCTTGCCCCCCCCCCCCCGTCCCAGCTGCGGCCGGAGGTGCCAAGTTCAAGAAGTACGAGGAGATCGACAACGCGCCAGAGGAGAAGGCTCGTGGCATCACCATCAACGCCTCCCATGTGGAGTATGCCACGGCCAACCGGCACTACGCCCACACCGACTGCCCCGGCCACGCCGACTACGTCAAGGTGAGGGCAGGGCGGGCGGGGGGGACCTGCCCCTTTCAGCCTGTGGGTGAGTTGTCGTGGTACTGCTAGGCAGCCACATTTCCCAGAATTCTGCTGTCTTAAAGCAGTGGTCTCCATGCTTTTTTGATCGCGCACCCCATCAGTAAAAAAATTTTGAGCACGCACCCCCTGCTGCGCCAAAGCCAAAAAAAGCCGCTCAGACTCCCGCCCAAACTGCTGAAGCAAAAAAAAAAAGCGCTCCTCCTGCAGCGCACCCCTAAGGATCCTCTTGCGCACCCCCTCGATCTCTTCCTCCGTCCTCACACGCGCACCCCCAAGTGCCCCGCTGTCCCTGCCCACACCCTACTGTTCCTGCCTCTATCCCTAACCCCACAGCCCTCTGCCTGCCTCTCTGCACCTCCATACCCCCAAACCTGCCCCCTCTAGCCTGCCCCTCCTTCTGTCCCCAAACGTACTCACCTTTGTCCACCTCTGTCCCCACACTCACCACTCTCCATCCTTCTGTTCCCAAAGATAGACCCCCCCATTCCTTCCTCTGTCCCCACACACACCCTCAGTTCCTTCTCCTGGCCCCCGAGACACCCCCCTCACCTCTGCTTCCTCCACCCAGCCCCCAAGACCCTCCCGGCCCCCTCCCCCCCGCTTCCTCCTCCCACCCCGAGACACCTCCCCTCCCCCACTTCCTTCTTCCTGCCCCTGAGACCCCCTCCCCTCCCTTCCCCNCGGCCCCCCCCCCCCCCCCCCCCCCCCCCCCCCCCCACTTCCTCCTCCCGGCCCCGGAGGAACAGTGGGTGGGCGGGGGAGCAGCGAAGGGCAGGGGAGGAGCAGGGTGTGGGCAGGGGGCAGTGAAGGGCGTGGGCGGTTTCACTCTTCCTCCACTGGGGATTGGGTCTGTGTGTGTCACCCCGACAACTTCACCGCCAAGCTCGGTGCAACAATAACACATTCCCGCCCCCCAGTTCTGTTCCCTCCCCAGGCTGTGCTGGCCCCACTGGCTCCCCTGCCCCCACCCCCTGGTCCCGGCATCTGAGCACCGCCGACCCTCTCTTCCAGAACATGATCACTGGCACCGCTCCCCTAGACGGCTGCATCCTCGTGGTGGCAGCGACAGACGGGCAGATGCCGCAGACCCGAGAGCACTTGCTGCTGGCCAAACAGGTGAGGGGCAGTGACGGGTACCACTGAGCTCACCAGCCTGGGCTCCCTCCCTCACTGTGGTGCTGGGACAAGCTGCAAACCCCTCCAGGGCCTGCGCACACACAGCCATCCACAGGCAGGGACACACCCAGCTGCAGTTACATGACGGCTTCTGCTAGCCACTCGTGAACCAAGATTAGAGAGGTTCCAGCCAGCTCACCCCCCAGCTCCGCAACCTAGGACCCCAGACCTGGACTGTCCTGCCCTGGTCAGAAGCCCGACCAGTGTAAGTTCTACCCAGTCTGCCACTTCTACAAAGGAAAGTGGGCGCACACCAGCCCTTGCCCTCTGAGCAGATTCCCCGAGCACTTCAGCCCCAGGTACATGTCACCTCAGGACGAGGTGCAGAGATAAAGTTTCTTGACACTTTAAATGACTGCTTCTTAGAGCAGCTAGTCCTGGAACCCACAAGGGGAGAGGCAATTCTTGATTTAGTCCTAAGTGGAGCACAGGATCAGGCCCAAGAGGTGAATGTAGCTGGATCACTTGGTAATAGTGACCATAATATAATTAAATGTAACATCCCTGTGACAGGGAAAACACCACAACAGCCCAACACTGTAGCATTTAATTTCAGAAAAGGGAACTACACAAAAATGAGGAAGTTAGTGAAACAGGAATTAAAAGGTTCAGTGCCAAAAGTAAAATCTCTGCAAGCTGCACGGAAACTTTTAAAAGACACCATAATAGAGGCTCAACTTAAATGTATACCCCAAATTAAAACACACAGAGAACCTAAAAAGTGCCACCGTGGCTAAACAACAAGGTAAAAGAAGCAGTGAGAGACAAAAAGGCATCCTTTAAAAAGTGGAAACTAAATCCTAGTGAGGAAAATAGAAAGGAGCACTGGCAAAGAAAGTGTAAAAATTCAGTTAGGACGGCCAAAAAAGAATACGAGGAATAGTTAGCCAAAGATGCAAAAAGTAATAGCAATTTTTTTTTTTTTATGTACATCAGAAGCAGGAAGCCTGCCAAACAATCAGTGGGGCCACTGGACGATCGAGGTGCTAAAGGAGCACTCAAGGACGATAAGGCCATTGTGGAAAAACTAAATGAATTCTTTGCATCGGTCTTCACATGTGAGGGAGATTCCCAAACCTGAGCCATTCTTTTTAGGTGACAGATCTGAGGAACTGTCCCAGATTGAGGTGTCATTAGAGGAGGTTTTGGAACAAATTGATAAATTAAACAGCAATAAGTCTCCAGGACCTGATGGTATCACCCAAGAGTTCTGAAGGAACTCAGATGTGAAATTGCAGAACTACTAACTGTAGTCTGTAACCTATCATTTAAATCAGCTTCTGTACCAGATAGGGTGACCAGATAAGATAGCAAGTGTGAAAAATCGGGACGGGGGTGGGGGGTAATAGCCCATATTAAAAAAAAGCCCCAAATATCAGGACTGTCCCTATAAAATTGGGACATCTGGTCACCCTAGTACCAGATGACTGGAGGAGAGCTAATGTGACGCCAATTTTTAAAAAGGGCCCCAGAGGTGACCCCGGCAATTACAGGCCTGTAAGCCTGACTTCAGTACTGGGCAAACTGGTTGAAACTATAATAAAGAACAATATTGTCAGACATATAGCTGAACATAATTTGTTGGGGGAAGAGTCAACGTGGTTTTAGTAAAAGGAAATGATGCCTCACCAATCTACTAGAATTCTTTGAGGGGGTCAACAAGTATGTCGACAAAGGGGATCCAGTGGATATAGTGTACTTAGATTTTCAGAAAGCCTTTGACAAGGTCCCTCATCAAAGGCTCTTATGCAAAGTAAACTGCCACGGGATAAGAGGGAAGGTGCTCTCATGGACTGGTAGCTGGTTAAAAGATAGGAAACAAAGAGTAGGAATAAATGGTCAGTTTTCAGAATGGAGAGAGGTAAATAGTGGTGTCCCCCAGGGGTCTGTTCTGGGACCAGTCCTATTCAATATACTCATAAATGATCTGGAAAAAGGGGTAAACACTGAGGTGGCAAAATTTGCAGATGATACAAATTACTCAAGATAGTTAAGTCCCAGGCAGACTGCGAAGAGCTACAAAAGTCTCTCTCAAAACTGGGTGACTGGGCAACAAAATGGCAGATGAAATTTAATGTTGATAAATGCAAAGTAATGCACATTGGAAAGCATAATCCCAACTATACATATAAAATGAGGGGGGCTAAATTAGCTGTTACCACTCAAAAAAGATCTTGGAGTCATTGTGGATAGTTCTCTGAAAACATCCACTCAATGTGCAGTGGCAGTCAAAAAAGCAAACAGAATGCTGGGAATAATTAAGAAAGGGATAGATAATAGGACAGAAAATATCATGTTGCCTCTATATAAATCCATGGTACGCCCACATTTTGAATACTGTGTGCAGATGTGGTCGCCCCATCTCAAAAAAGATATATTGGAATTGGAAACGGTTAACAAAAATGATTAGGGGTATGGAACAGCTTCTGTATGAGGAGTGATTAATAAGACTGGGACTTTTCAGCTTGGAAAAGATATGGCTAAGGGGAGATATGATTGAGGTCTATAAAATCATGACTGGTGTAGAGAAAGTAGATAAGTGTTTACTACTTCTCATAACACAAGAACTAGGGGTCACCCGATGAAATTAGTAGGCAGCAGGCTTAAAACAAATAAAAGGAAGTATGTCCACACACACACACACACACCCCAGGAACTCCTTGCCAGAGGATGTTGTGAAGGCCAAGTCCATAACAGGGTTAAAAAAGAACTAGATAAGTTCATGGAGGATAGGTCCATCAATGGCTATTAGCTAGGATGTGCAGGGATGGTGTCCGTGGCCTCTGTTTGCCAGAAGCTGGGAATGGGTGACGGGATGGATCACTTGATACCCTGTTCATTCCCTCTGGGGCACCTGGCATTGGCCACTGTCGGCAGACTGGATACTGGGCTAGATGGACCTTTGGTCTGACCCAGTAGGGCCGTTCTTATGTACCTCACAAGGCATAATCCTATCTCAGTGGTGAATATGGGGGTGCCAGGGTGCTGTTGTGGGGGTTCAGTGTGTCACGGGGCATCTTTGCCAGAAGCCCTGGGCATAGCCTGTGAGCCAGGGGATCCCCTCCCCGAGGACCGGGCTGGGGATGGCTGGGCTGCCCCTCACCCTGTGGCCCCCTCAGATCGGGGTGCAGCACATGGTGGTGTACATCAACAAGGCGGACGCGGTGGAGGACCAGGAGATGGTGGAGCTGGTGGAGCTGGAGATCCGGGAGCTGCTGTCCGAGTTTGGCTACGATGGGGAGAAGACGCCCGTCATCGTGGGCTCTGCCCTCTGCGCCCTGGAGGTGAGTGCCCCCTTCTCCCCCCCACCCTCCTGGCAGCGCCTCACCTGCCCACTGCCGATGCTAATGCCCTCCCTTCCCCCAGCACCGCAGCCCCGACCTGGGACTGAACTCCATCATGAAGTTGCTAGACGCGGTCGACATGCACATCCCGCTGCCCACGCGGGAGCTGGACAAGCCGTTCCTGCTGCCCATCGAGTCAATCTACTCCATCCCAGGTAACGCCCCGCTGCCCCCCCCGCCCAGCCCCCGTGCTGAGCCCCGTGTCTTTCCAGGGACCCCCAGGTCCCATGGCACTGACCCCTCTGCCATTGCAGGGCGTGGGACGGTGGTGACGGGGACGCTGGAGCGTGGCATCGTCAGGAAGGGGGATGACTGTGAGTTCGTGGGGCACAATCGGAACCTGCGCTCTGTGGTGACAGGTAGGGGGTGCAGCTAACAGAACCCCTCACCTGCTCTCCCCTCCCAGAGGTGGGGGAACCCCCCTGCCCACGCTGGGGAACCTGGGCTCACCCCATCCCTCCCCCACAGGCATCGAGATGTTCCACCAGAACCTGGAGCGGGCCGAGGCTGGGGACAACCTTGGTGCGCTGGTGCGGGGGCTTAAGCGGGAGGACGTGCGGCGTGGCATGGTGATGTGCAAACCGGGCTCCATCAAGCCCCATCAGAAGATCGAGGCCCAGGTGGGGCCTGTGCTGAGGCAGTGGGCTGGGTTTCGGGGGGGGGGAGGGAGAGGTGGTGGGCTGCTGGGCTGTAACAGTCTCTCCCTCTGCCCCCCAGGTGTACATCCTCAGCAAGGAGGAGGGCGGGCGGCACAAGCCTTTCGTCTCTAACTACATGCCTGTCATGTTCTCCCTGACCTGGGACATGGCCTGTCGGACCATCCTGCCCCCTGGAAAGGTACAGAGCCCCCCGCACTGGCTGTGGACTCACCCTGGGGACAGGAACCAGCTTCCCCAAACTTCCCTCCCCCCCAATCACAGTCCATATCCCCACCCCAGTCAGTGGTGGCTGGCGGCCAGCCTGTGCCGCTCTGACCTGCTCCCACTCTTCCCCCCTGCAGGAGATGGTGATGCCTGGCGAGGACACAGCCCTGGCGCTCACCCTGCGGCAGCCCATGGTGCTGGAGGAAGGTCAGCGCTTCACGCTGCGAGACGGTAACCGCACCATTGGCACCGGTGTGGTCACCAAGACGCTGGAGATGGGGCCAGATGATGACAAGTGGGGGGTTTAAAGGCTGGGCTGGCTCTGCCCCCAGGCCTGTGTCTGTAAATGGTGGGGGATGGGCTAGTTCTGTCTGGTGTCCCCCTCTGTGTGGGGGTGCCCCCGGCAGCATCACAGTCACCCAGAGCGGGGTGCAAGCTGCCTGTTGTATGAACTGCCCTCCCGTGGTGGCTCTCCTGCCCAGAGCCCCTCCAGTAAGGGGCTAATGCAGCTTCCTGCTGTTTGGTTTCTTTTGTTAATAAAGGTGCAGAATCATGGCTGGGTCCTTCCTGCTTCTTGGGGAGAGGGGGGGTGCTGGAGGTGACTGTTGGATGGGTTGGGCAGTGCCAGTGATACTAGCCCCGTAGGGACCAGGCAGCACCCATGCCTTACAGGGGCCTGCTCTCATCCAGGGCACTGTGGTAGCACCCAGCTTCGGGTGCTTGCCTAGCAAAGCAGTGGGAGAAGGGGGTGGATTAGCTCCCAGGAAGCACAGTTGGGGCTGAAGGGCAAATAGGGACAAACTACCCTGCCTGAAGTCAGGGTAGATATGGGAGGGGGTGGAGCAGCTTCCCCCCAGAGTAAAGAGCAGGGTGCTCCTTCACCCCTTCCACTAGCAGCTGGGGCCTAGCCCCCAACTGCGGGGAGCAGGCTGCTGAGCGTCCTGACACCCACCCCTGCTCCAGCTGAGGTAGGAACAGAGGGTAGAAGCTGCAGATCTCACTCCCCCTTCACAGGCTTCTTTCTGGCTGCCCTACACTCGTTTTAATCACTCCGTTACAGGGATCTTTAACAGCCAGTGCCTGCTCTCTCCTGAGGGCCCACCCCACACACACAGCAGATGTGAAGGGAACAGAAGCCAGGACTCCAACCCCACCCTTCCACAAGTATAACCCCTGCTTAGGCTATTCTCCTCCCATCACAAGCCCCCAGAGACTCACCCCAACACCCACCATGGAGTTAGTTTAAAATTTTATTTTATTTTTTTTCCACTTTTTAAATATTTTTATGTAATAAAAAGTCGGTGTTCATCAGTCTGGTCTGCTCCTGTGTTCGTGTTACTAGGGGAGGGGAGCCCAACACTCTGTTTAACAGCCCGATTGGAGTTATAAATAATAGAAAATAAAACCTTGGCGGCTCCAGGAGCCAGGGGCAGGTGGCTCTTGCCGCTGCACGCTCCGCAAACCAACAAAAAAGGTGCTTGGTAAAGCCCCGCCCCCAGCTGTGGCACCGTAAGGGGCAGGCTGGGGGTTCCACCTCAGGGCCCGGCTGCCAGGCCAGGGCGCACACACAGGGGCAGAAGGAGCAAACCGGATCCCGGGCAGGGGCCGGCGCTGGGAGTTCAGTTCACAGTCAGGAATCGAGGCTTCAATTTCCAGGGGGGTGGAATGGGAGCTGCTGGGATGGGTGAGACTGAACTAGAAAGAGAGCAGAGATTGTTAGTGAGCAAAGCAGGACAGGACACCGAGCACTGGACCCCCACAGCAGGGAGACAGGGCTGCAGCCTGCCCACCCCACCCTCACACCCCACTGCACCGAGGCCTCCCCGAGCCCCCCTCATGGGCCCTGCCCCAGGATTAGGGAGATGGAGAGAACATGCCCTGCCCTCTCCCCTCACACTGCTACATCTGTGCCCATCTCCTGGGGCAATGAGCACTGCAGGCCTGTCACACTGATTGAACCCTAGACATCCCCATCACTGCAGGCCTTCACATTAGGGGCTGGACCCTCCATCATCTCTCAGAGCTGCCACAGGCCCCCTCCAGCGGAGCCCCCAGCTCAGGGAAGGAAGGGTAGCCCCTCAACAGTTTGCCAGCGTGGGGGGTGGGGGAGTTACTCTGGTACCAGCCTGGCCCATCTCACACACCCACCAGTCCTGAGCCTCAGACATCCCCCCACCCCCAGCACTGACCTTGATGGTGTCCTATATAGGTGTATGGAGATGGTGTGGAGGCTGAGAGGGTGGGCACCCCGCTCTGTGGCACGCCGCCTTGGGGGGGCCCCCCATGGGTCTGCGAGGGGTGGAGCAGCATGACCTGGGGGGGATGAGGCGCCCCGGGGTGGGGGGGCGGTGCTGCTGTTATTCCAGTCTGGACATGGGCCTGTGGGAGGGGAGAGCAGGGGGATGAGTGTTGGTGGGTGGGGCCCGCGTAGTGCCCGCAGCCCTGCTGCCCCTACCACCTACCTGGGTGACATGGGCCATGTTGGTGTAGCTGTGCTGCAGCTGCTGGTGGGCGTGGATGGCGTAGACAGCCTGCTGTGGGAAGCTGCTCTGGGGGGACTGGGCGCTGGGCCCTGGTGTGATGGAGGGTGGCGTGGCCGTCAGCGTGGCTGTGTGGTACAGGTTCTGCTGCTGCTGGGCACTGGCCAGGTGGGGCGGCTGCCCAGCCTGGTGCTGCGCCAGGACACAGGAATGTAGTGAGCAGGCTCAGGGAGTCAAACACCTCCCCACCCACTACCCTCCCCCTCAGCCCTGGGGGAGGTCCCCCCTCACCTGTACGGGGCTGGGGGCAGCGTGCTGGGCCTGCTGTTGGTTCCCTGTCGGGGTGGTGGCTGGCTGAGGCTGGTGGGGGTGCAGCTGTGTCGCATGGTGGGGATAGGACTGATGAACTGTAGCTGGAGAGAGACACCCAGTGAGACCCAGAGCAGCAGAACTGGCCCAAGCCCCCGGGGCTCCCCGGCCCCAGCCTATAGACTCACCATAGAGCGTCTGGGGCGTGGGCTGCTCCGAAGGGGGGTACTGGGGCGTGGAGGATGACACAATGGCCTGGGGGTGGCTGCCAGATGTCATCATGCGGGGATTGCTCTGGAGCATCGGGGCAAATACAGGCTGCAAGGGAAGAACCAGGCCTCACGGCTGTTAGAGGGACCATCCCTGAGTGCCCACCCCTCTGCCCCCAAAGGCTGCAGGGGCCAGGCCCCATGGCTGTTAGACCATCCCCACACACTCACCCCTCTGCCCCCAGACGGCCCCACCGAGGCTGCAATGGGACAGAAGGGCCCTTCTCGCCTCCCCTCGCCGTGGCCCTTACCTGAGAAGGGTAGTGCGCCATAGGCTGCATCATGGTGGGCTGCCCCGTGAACTGCTGGGGGTTATAGGAAATGTAGGAGGAGTAGGGTGTAGCTGCTACCAGGGGGGGCCCTGCCGCCGCTGCTGCCTGCATAATGGGGGGTGCGGATGTCGGCTGATGCTGGTCCGAGCGCTGGGGCGGGAGGGAACCTGTGGGAAAAGGAGCCAGCTGCTCAAAACAGACCCCAGAAGCCCCTAGGCTGTATGGCTCCCTCAACCCCATGGTGAGGGACCCTCCCCTCCAGCCCCACACAATGGTGCCTGCTGCCACCTCTCCCCAGACATCCCATCACTCCAGTGGATCAGCATCTGCTGCCCTGGGAGGGGCTCCAGGTTAACCCCACCCATTCCAATCTTGCCCCTTTGGCCCAGCCCCCAGGGAGGGGAGCTCTGCCCATGTTTTAGCCAGCCCCCCTCCCATCAGACTTGCCATGCCCCACTGGGAAACGCCAGGCTCACCTTTGGCCCCTCGGTACTTGCCCTGCTGGCCAGGCACAGAGCTGGAGACAGGGTAGGGGTACATCTGGGGCGCCTGCAACGAGAGAGCGGCAGCAGGGTGGTTACCTGAGAACAAGGAGAGCTCCCCTGCCCCCTCAGAACCCAGCTCCCCCCAGAGGACAGGGACCCCCATCCCCAAACACATTTACCCACCCTCTGCAGCTCCCTAATCCCCCCCCACACACACACACACACTCTTCCCAATGTGCCCCAACCCCTCTGGATAGGCCCTNATAGCCCCCCCCCCCCCCCCCCCCCCCCCCCCCCCCGGGTCCCTCATCGCCCCCCCGCCATCCCTGCAGCTCCTCCCCCCAGCTTTCCCAATGTGCCCACCCCCACCCCCTGGACAGGCCCTGCTCCCCCCACCCCAACCCCTGCAGCTTCCTCATCTCCTGCTGCCAATGTGGCCCCCCTCCCCCGCCCCAGTACAGCGATGGGGTGGGCTCACCTGGACGGCAGGGCTCATGTGGATCTGAGGTATGTAGGAAATGTACTGGGGGCTGTACATGCCCGTTTGGCCGGCCGTGATCACTGGGATGGAGGGAGTGGAATGGGCGCGAGGGCCTGGTGACGTGGGGGTGCTCGTCGACTTGTTCTGGAAGCAGAGACAGAGCAGGTGAGCATGGGGCTCAGCCAGATCCTCACCAGCCATGGGGAGGACCAGCAGCTGCTGGAGCCAATGGGGCTCCCACTTCCCCCAGCCCAGATCACTCACCACGGAAAGCAGCGTTTTCGAGGGGTTGAACTCCTTGGCGTTGGGATTCAGAGTTGATTTCTTCACTTGCCTGAAACCAACACAAGACAAACAGGGTTAAAAACCCTGGAGAGCCCAGCGTCCCCCTCCAGTGCAGCCTGCCATGCCCTCCCCCCCCACTCACCCCTCAGTGCAGCCTGCCATGCCCTCCCCCACCCGCTCCCCCGTGAGAGAACCCCAGGCCCTCCGCTGCAGACTCACTCGGACACAGGCCCCTCCTCTTTGTCCTCGGGCTCGCCCTTGCCCGGGGGGCTGGCCGCCTGCTGCTCGGCCACCTCACACAGACCCTTCTCCTCTTTGCCACTCTCCGGCAGCAGCTCCAGGCTGGTCCCGCTGGGCTTTGGCACCATGCTCACGGCGGGTGCCTCCTCAGGACCCTCGCAGATGCCCGGCTCAAGGGACTTCTCCTTGCCCTCCAGAGGCTCCTTAGGCCTGGCACTGAAGGACTCCAGGCTGGTCTCTGGGGAACTGCTCGGCTGGAGCTGTGGGGGAGCCAGGAACTCGTGGTGAGCCCGGCCCAGACACGCCCACTCCCCCCCACCCTCCCTGCGGTCACCAGGCCTTACCTTGAACTGGGCCCCAAACTTGCGCAGCTCCTCCAGCTGGGTCCGCTTCTGCTCATTCTGCAGCCCTGCTGTGGAGAACAGCACAGAGTGAGCTGAGGGGCTGCTGCAGCCTCAGGGTGCCCCCAGCCATAGGGAACCCCCACTCCCCACCCCAACCCCTCAGCATCACTGGAGCTCTGCCAACACAGACGGGTTATGCTTCCATGGGGGACAGGTGACAGAAAAGACCCCCGACAGGAGGATGCAGGCCCCTGCGTCTTCTCCCCAGGCCCCTTCACTTGGGAAGCGAAGCTTGGAGCAGTCTCCTTCGGGGGAGCACACCAGGCTTCACAGGGTGGCTAGGGGCCCAGCCCTGTCAGTGCTGACTCCTAGACACACACACACCTTTGCTGGCTGCCTTGTTGAGCTCACATGGCCCCGTCACTTCCAAGGTTCTGCCAGGATCTTTAGCCACAGATGTGGGAGTCTCTTTCCCTGGGAGGGGAAAATGGAAATCCCTTAACACATTACACTGCCCTGCCCCCACCCGACCCCTGCTCCAAGGCACAGCTCCCCAGGCCCATCTCCTCACAGCTGCCACAACAGTCCCCAGAAGCCCCACGCTGCTCCCTGGGCCTTACCCTCAACAGCAGTGGCTGGCACAGGGGCTGCTACTTTGGGAGAAGGGGGGTTGGGGGAAACACTCGACTCCAGGCCAGTTCTGGCCTCCGACGGGGATGCAGGTGCTGCTGGCACGGCAGATCCCACCGGAGAATCCTGGGAAGAGACTGGAGTGGCTGAGGCAGACTTGGGAGAGCGAGGAGGGTACATGCGGCCCACTGCAGGGAGAAACATTAGAGATGGGGTGAGAACATAGGTCCTGATCCCCCCCATACACAGCAAGAGACACAGGGACAACCACACAGACTAGGGCTCTCAGACTCTATAAACCACCACCCTTGCCTTCAGCAGGGCCCTGCAGGTTAACCCTCAGCTGCTCCTCCTGCCCACTGGGCTCACAGTGACTGGGGCAATGTTCCAGCTGCAGACCCCTCTCTAGCCATCAGAGCAGAAAGATCCCCACCCTGCCTACCTGCAGGGGGAGCTGCCGAGACCTCCACAGGGCGGCTTGACGGGGAAGACATGGTCTTGGCACCCCGGATGGGACGCTGGGACTTCGGAGACATTCGGGAGGGTCCTGGAAAGCAAGCAAGCATAGGAGGGGGTTACAGGGCTGGTGCAGCAGCTTGGACACAGTCCCTGGCCTTCCCAGAGAGCGGTGTGCAAACTCCGGGCTGGAGGGCACTGGAGACCAGCCTCAGGCATTGCTAGAGCCCACGCCAGGAAGCCTCTCATGTAGGTCCCTGGATCTCACCTCCATTGATGCCTCGCTGCTCCGGGACGGGACTAGAGTTGCTGTCTGGATGGTGCGCACTGCCCCGGGGAGGGATGGACCCCATCCCTGGCCTCCCACCCCGGGAGCTGCTGCACCGGACACCTCCTCGCGAGCCCTCTCTGACGCGCTGTGGCAGCGGGACATACTTGCCCTCCCTGCAGACACAGACGGGAGAGGAGTTACATCGGCTCCCACGCCCTCCCCACCCCACCCCACCCGTGCATGCGCCTCTCTCACCTGGAGGCCAAGCTGGGGCTGTCCCTGCCGGACACCTGCCTCTGCACAGAGCTGTGCTTCTCCTCCTCCGTCCGGCCATCATCATTCTCCATGGCAATGCGCAGGCGGTACTGGGGGCTCGACTCAATCTCCCGGGCCAACTGGGCCGCCCGGGCTTCCCGCTGCCGGAACTCCTCCGAGTTATCTTTCTCTAGAGGGACGCTAGGACAGGGACAGACAGAGAGAGGCCTCAGTGCCAGCTGACCCTCCCAAGAGCAGTGCAGGATGACACTGTGGCTCAGAGCTGTCTGAAGCCCCCCCCCTTTTGGGTGGCAATTGCTGCTCTGGTCTCCACTGGAGGGAGCCTGTTTCTGGAATTGGTTTGCCCATCTGAGCACAAGGAGGATGAAAATCACCCTGCACACCGTCAAAGTGGAAAAAGCAACCTCCTGGCTTGGTGTGAGTAGCAGTGGTGCAGCCGGTCAGGGGAGCAAGCTGATACTTGGGAGCAGAAGCCAGCCCAGGGGCAATTCGGATCTGAAGAGTGACAGGCTTTAAACAATGAAAAGCAAGCAGGAGCAAGGAGCTGCTTTCACCCAGAACCACACTGAGCAATTCCAGAACCAAGAGCTTCTACACAGCACTTGTCTGTGTGGGATGCTGGAGAGCTGCACCCCAACCACATGCAAGTGCACCGGGAGCAAGGCTGGGCTCTGCAGGGACATGCACACAAACCCTGGGTCACTTTTGTGGTTCAGATGCATCCAGACACATTTTCTTACCCGTTTTTAATCTGGATGTTTTCTTAGGAAATTCTATACCAAAAAAATCTACATGAAAGGGACATCAACTCCAGATGAAGGCAGTTAAAGAAAAGGAGTTAGAGGTAGTTCCAACTTCTGGTCCTCCGACCTGAGCCATCCCCTCCCACCACATACACGCACCTGCTCCCGAGGCTCCTATCCATTTTTGTGGGTTTAGAACCGCCTATTCCTTTTCTAATCTCTCTCTCTCTCCTCCTTCTGCTATGTGAAAGGCCCACAAGGACAAAGGAAACAGTATCCGACTCCCCAGGGCAGTGGTTCTCAACCCCTGGCTTGCAGGCCACATGCGGCCTAATCGGTATACAGCTGCAGCCCATCTCGTATCCTCAGAGCCATATAGGTAGTATATATATTGTGTGGATGCTGCCCACAACACACATACAGCTGCATATACAGCCCACAATGGTAAATAAGCTGAGAACCATTGGCTCAGGAAAACAGAAAGATGGACTAGACAAATCCCCAAAGAAAACAAGCTGGAAAAGGATCATTTTTTGCATGGAACAAGAGTGAACAAAACCCTCCTGATGGAGGTGTGACTTTAAATGAAAGCCAGCCTGGGCAGCTTGAGCTTGGCTATTCTCTCACTGCTGAGAGCTACACCCTTGTTCTTTCAACGGAGCCATGTGTGGTACTGCAGTTCTTCTCGAAAGGGGCAGCCCCTTTGGCCTTTGTAGCCTGATACGAAGGCACTGACCCAAGAATCACACACTCTTCCCCAAGAGCGACAGCTCCCTCCCACACAGAGCCCAGGCCCACACTCACGTGTAGGAGGACAAACTGCTGTCGTACGTTGTCTTCACGCCATAGTTCTCTTCATTAAACTTGAACATCTCATTGGGATCCCAGCCATTAGACTGCAACAAGGACAAGTGTTAGATACAGGCTCTGCAGAGCCCCCAGCGCTGAGTGCCAAGCAGCAGAAGGGATCTGGGTACCCCAGAGCCCTCTCCACAAGCTAACCCCTGCCCACCTCACCCCAGGCCCTGAATGCAAGGAGGAGCGAGGTTCTTACCATGTCAGACTCCAGGTCATAGTCGTCACTGTTGCTGTCCCCTCCTTCCCAGCGCTGCAGCACCTTCTCTTTGTGCTCCCCGTTAACCTTGGCGTTCATGGCGATGGCAGAGTCCGTGAACTTGTCTAGGAGCAGACAATGGGCCATAAGGTCTGCCACCCCCTCTCGGCGACCCCCTATCCCCAAGCAGGGACAGGCCCCATCCAGAGGGCCAGCATTACCTTTGGTGGCGTAATTGAAATCAACATTACGGAAATGCACCAGCATGACATCGGTGGGCTTGAAGACCATGGTGTCCACAATGTCCTCCCGCTTAGGTCCCACCAGCTGATCTGGGGTCTTCTTGTGCACCGCATCCACAGCAAGCTCGAACTGCAAACAGCCACCATTACTGCACGCTGCGCCCCTGCCCCAAGAACCAGCCTCCCGCTGCCATGGTGGACCCCACATGTTCACCAGAGCTCAGATGCTCTGCGCCCTGTCCCAGGAGCCAGCCTCCCGCTGCCATGGAGGACCCCATGGTTACTCCTGGGGGAATTCTGTGCCACTGCAGAATGCAGAATTTCCTGTTTTCCCTGCAGAATTTCAGGCCACTGGACTCTGCAGAGCCCAGATTGCAGTGAGCGGAGCGCCCAGCCTGGCTGGAGGCTGCACGCTTTTTGATCCTCATTCTTGCAGGGACTGGAGTGCGCCCGGGACGACCCAGCCAGCTCTGGCAAAGGGTGAGGAAGGGCACGGCCGCACCATACCATGTGCCCCAGTGGGACAGTAAAGAAGTTGGGGGGGAGTAAAGGCTCTGGAGGGACTGCTGTCTGGGCTGGGGGTTGCCCCGTGGCTGGGCTCGGGGGGGGGGACGCTGGTGTCTGGGGGGATGTCCCATGGGCTGGGCTCTGGCATGAGGGGTGTGTGGGTGTCTGGGCCGGGGGGTGCCCCATGGCTCAGCTCTAGGGGGAAGGGGGTGTGGGTGTCTGGGCTCTGGGGGCCCGACACAGCTCCCTCCAGCCCCTCAATCTGGAACTGGGTTGTTGTAGGGGTTTCTTTAACTCTTTACTCCTGGAGGAATCTTTTTTGCTGTTGTCTGTATTGTTGACAGGTAAGGTATTTTGATTATATTATTTTGACAAATAAAATATGCAGAATTTTAAAATATTGTGCGCATAATTTTTAATTTTTTTGGCGCAGAATTCTCCCATGCGTAACATGTTAACCACTGAGCTTAGATGCTCTGTGCCATGTCCCAAGAGCCAGGCCTGCCACTGCCCAGGGGGGACCCCAGATTTTCACCACGGAACTCAGACACTGTGTGCCCTGTCCCAAGAGCCAGCCTCCTGCTTCCCAGAGGACTGGCCAGCCATGGGGACCCCAGCATTTCACTATTCCCCCAAACACTTACCTTAGAGCTGAGGGTTTTAAAAATCCCCTCAAAGGTGCTGCCATTTTTCACCTTCACATCACACGTGGAGCCCTGGGGACAGAGCCAGAGATTAGTGCTGGCTGGGGAAGCACATACCACAGGGTCCAAGGTCCCCTCCACTAGAACACAATCTGTCTCTCCTTCACACCATTCCCACCCCCACTGCAGCTCCCAGGGTCTCCCGGCCCACCCCCCAGAACTGGGAGAAGAGAGGAGATGCCCGAAAGGAATCACTCTGGGAAGCAGCACACTCTCTCATTGGCACCTGTTACACAGGGTCCTACTAGACTCACGGCTGCTCCCGGATGCCCAGCACTCCGGAGGCTCATACTATCCTAGCCCAGGCAGCACCACTCAGCTGGGAGCCCACCATGACCCACTGTGAGGGCAAGAGCTGCCAGAGCCCAGGGGCAGCTTGCAGACTGAGATGGGGTGAGACCTTTGGCTGTGAAACTCCCAGACCACCCCCCAAGAACTTATTTCTACAGCAGGATGCACACAGCAGCCGGTGACCTCTCCCCAGTCTCGCTGAGGACAATGGCACATAGGTGGGGGGAATTCAGGCCTCCTGCACAGGCACCCGTTTTTGGATGCTGTATGCTG
This sequence comes from Platysternon megacephalum, assembly GCA_003942145.1. Classification (NCBI taxonomy): domain Eukaryota; kingdom Metazoa; phylum Chordata; order Testudines; family Platysternidae; genus Platysternon; species Platysternon megacephalum. Next base: position 85,997 of record QXTE01000622.1, on the reverse strand, counting down.
TTCGATGCTCTGGTGATGAGCGCAGGCACTGGGCAGACAGAATTACCCCCAATCTGCAGTGCCAGCCTGGCCTTCAGCTCCTTATCCCTCCAGCCCCTGCCACCAACACAGCTGCTGCTCCTTTCCTCTCTTCCCACAGGCCCAGGTCCACCCCCCAGCAGAAAATACCCCAGATCCCCCCCCGCCCCACCTATTCCCCCCTCCCCAGACTCCCATGGACATGTCCTGCTGGATGACACACACACCCCTCCACCTCCCTCCCTGGTTCCCAACGCAAAGGCCAATGCTGGGAACAGGGAGTTTCTGAGAGAGGGGACAGTATGACTGTCCTCCCCCCAAAGCCAGAAACTCCTCCCCGCCCCTGAGACCCTTGCAACAGCCTGCTCCTGAGTAGACCATGCTAGGCAACCCCCTCAGCATTGGAGCAGAAACGGACAACACTTACCACGACAGCCGTCAGGAAATGCAGCATTCGAGAATTGTTATAGACACCTTCGAACACCTGTCATTAACACAGTGAGATGAACCCATCAACAAGGAGCAGTGAACACACCACCTTCATCCCCCAGGCTTCCCCTGTATGCACCTCCCTCAGCGCCCGGGTTAGGAGCCAGGGCAGTTACCAGGATGAGTGGTGTGCTAACAGCAATCACCTCTGTGATGCTACAGTTACAGGGCATGCTTGGGGTACGACTCCAGGGCCAGCCACGTGCTGCTGTGTGGAGACGCAAGCTTGGGTCCTGAACGACCCCCAAACTTTGGAGCCCTGAGCTCATGCCAACCCCATCGGCACCAGCAGGCCCAGAGTGAGCCTGCCCCCTCTTTTCCAGGAGGAGCCAATCCAAGGATTCACAGATCTTAAGGCCAGAATGATCAAGTCTGGCCTCCTGCGTAACCCAAGCCAGAGAATCTCACCCAGCAACCCCAGCACATGGCCCAGTGAGAGGGAAGAGACAGCACTGCAGGGAAACCTCCTCCAAGGTGGATCTGAGAGAGAGACAGCTGAATGTCAGAGTCCCACTGGCGACTCTGTACTCCCACTAGCACTGCAACTCCCGTGCAGCTGTGCCTCATGCGCCGCCCCTCCACCCCCCATCCTGCTACAGGGACTGAGCGAACAGCTCTGCTGAGGGTAAATTCTGGATGCAGCATTTATTACTGCCAATACACAAGGCAGAGGATCCAACTTCAGGGAACCAGAGAACACATCTTTGGGCTTGGGACGAGACCATGAACCTGAAGCAGAACATCTCTTCTAAAGCAGCTTTTCAGAGCAGAACACACACACCCTCCCCGAGTGATGGGAAGCCAGTGGGGAGTGTTCAGCTGCATACTTGGAGTGAAGGGGAGGGACCAACTTAAAAGCACAGATACCTTGGGTATTGAGACGGCAATTATGGGACCTTTCACCTCTAGAGTTCCAATCTGGCCCTGGGTTGGAGGAATAAATTGGCTCAGGAGATATCAGGGAAGGAGATGTGGGACTTTTCCCTCCAGAGGGCACTTGCTCCAATCTGGACTGACTGGCTCAGGGGGTGAGGAAAGGCACCCGCCTGGCTCCGTCTTGCTCCAGGCCCCAAGGGAACTGTCTGGCTCACTGGGGACTCCTGTCACATTGGTGTCCCTTGAGATCAAAGGGAAGCTAGTGCTACCAAAATACTATGAGACACACTCATTAGGATCTGGGCCACAGGGAAGCAGTTAAAGGTCAGAGTGCTGGGTGGCAGGTCGGGTCCCTCTCTTCTCTAGCACACACTTTGGGGAAACATTTAAATTTGCGTTGGCACTACGAAGCAGAAAGTAGGAAATGCCAGGCAAGTCCAGCAGAAGCCTGAGGGAAGAGCAGTATGGAGACGATATTGTCTGAGGAGTTAACGGAGGCCAACGCAAGCCATCCCCAGCCCATGCCATGTTCTCAAGAAAGAGGAAGGGCCTGCCCAGCCACCCCTGGCTGCCGCGGAGGAAAAGAGGCTCTGGATCAGGAAGTCAGTACAACAGACAGCCTGGCTCTCCTGGGAGACCAGCATCAGGTTCCCCTCTCTCCCCTTTAGACAGAGCCTCAGGTACTTACTGGAGACTGGGGAGGCCCCTTCCCTGTGCTCTGCCCCCTGAAAACAAATCACAGGTAGAGCTAGTTACAGTACCACTGCGCCGCCAGGGTCCTGACACCCACACACCCCCGGGAGGGGTCCTCGCCAGGCCCCCACAGGCTGCGCCCCTCGTGGCAGGACTCACCAGGCTGGCTCCCCTCCCTGGCTCTGGGCAGTGAGTGGGGTCGGCGGGGGGAGGGCGCGCGCTGGGAGCCCGGACACCTGGGTCCCCTCCCTGGCTCTGGGCAGGGAGTGGGGTCGGCGGGGGGGGGGCGCTGGGAGCCCGGACGCCTGGGTCCCAACCCTGCACTCCCAGAACTCGGGGGGGGGGGGGGGGGGGGGGGGGGGGGGGGGGGGATGTCTCCCTCGCGCCGCCGCCGGGCGGGGATTGGCTGCAGAACCGGCCAATCAGCACCAAGCTCGCGCTGTCCCCCACCCCACCTCCCCGCCGCGCGCGCGCAGTCACGGGACCCTCCCGGCGGCCCCCCCCGGGCCGCGACCCCTCTCCCCCCCCCCGGACCCAGCTGTTACCTGGTGCCACCGCCGCTTCCTCCGGGGCCGCCGCCTCCCCCCCCACCCGGGGCCGCCGTCGCGGCCCGCCCCGCCCCGCCGCTGGGGCTGAGGCTGCCGTTGGGGCTGGGGGCGGCCCCCGGCGGGGGGGCCTTGCGGGCGGGCGGGGGCCCGGCCTGGGGCACGGGGCCGCCCGGGGGGGCCTGCGGGGGCAGCGGCTGCGGTTGCTTCAACATGGCGGCGCCGGCGCGGCCCCAGTCAACCCCAGCGGGGCGGGCGCGAGCGAATCAGCCACCCGGCGCGCGCGCGCGAGGCGGGGACGGCGCGAGGCGGTCGGAGCGGCCGTTGGCGAGCGGCGCGCGCGGGCCGCGGGGGAGGGGCGTTCGGATCGGAACCCGGCCGCAGCGCTCTCCTCGAGGGCTCCCTCCGCACAATGAGCCTGTGTGGACGGAGAGGAGAAGGGGCAGCGCGGCGGGGAAGCCAGCTCAGTGCGCCTGCGCCGACGGCACCGCCAGCCGGGCACATCCGCACCGCGGTGATGAGTCGCACCACGTGACACCAAAGCAGGAACTTTTTGATCCTTCCGCCGGGGTAAGAAGCGCATTCGCGGCCGTTGCGCACGCGCCGCACCACAGGGCGGAAGGGACGGAATGGCGCTGCCTCGGTACGCATGCGCGAGGTGTGAAAGGGTCTCCGGGCACGCTACGCGTTTGAGGGAACCTTCCGGCGGTCCTCGGCTTCTGCGCATGCGTACAGCGTCACGTAGCCGGGGGGAGGGAGCAAGCACCACTCCCTCTGCGCGTGCGCGTCCCTCCCAAAGACCTTTCCGCCCCACGCTGCGCATGTGCCTGCTTGGGAGGGAACTTGCCGGAGTTGGGGGCAGGTAAAGCTGAGAGCGCAGGCGCAGAGTGATCCCTCCGCCAGGGCCGCATCACAGAGGAGACGGGAGAATGAGTCCCGGCTCCTGCCCGCGCAACCTGAACACCTCCCCCGTGACGTGTACATGTAACCCTGGTTACATACACACCCTGTACCCTCGAAGGGGCACGTGTGGGGGGTGGAGCTGGGCCAGGTGGGGGGGTGGAGGGGCACGTGGGGGGGCTGGAGCTGGGTCAGGTGGGGGGGCAGAGGGGCACGTGTGGGGGGGGGAGGGGCCCGTGGGGGGGAGGGAGCTGGGACAGGTGGGGGGGGAGAGGGGGAGGGGGGGCGGGGGCGGGGCGGGGGGGCCCGGGGCGGGGGTGGCGCGGGCGGGGGGGGACGCCGCGCGGGTGCCGGGGGGCGGGCGCGGGGGGGCGCGCGGGGGGGGCGCGGGGGCGGGGGCGCGGGGGGGGCGGGGGGTGGGTGGTGGGGGGGGGGGGAGGAGGGGCATGTGTGGGGGGGGGAGCTGGGGCAGGTGGGGGGGCAGAGGGGCAGGTGTGGGGGCTGGAGCTGGGGCAGAGGGGCATGTGTGGGGGGTGGAGCTGGGGCAGAGGGGCATGTGTGGGGGGTGGAGCTGAGCTGGTGGGGGGGCAGAGGGGCAGGTGGGGGGTGGAGCTGGGGCAGGTGGGGGGTGGAGGGGCACGTGGGGGGGCTGGAGCTGGGGCAGAGGGGCATGTGTGGGGGGTGGAGCTGGGGCAGGTGGGGGGGCAGAGGGGCAGGTGGAGCTGGGCCAGGGGGCAGGTGGGGGGGCACGTGTGGGGGGGGCAGAGGGGCACGTGTGGGGGGGGGGTGGAGCTGGGCCAGGGGGCAGGTGTGGGGGGCAGGGGGCCCGGAGACATTTGAGATGGTCACAGATTGCTGTGCCAGAACAGACCCTGCAATTATCTCCTCTGACCGCCTGTATCACAGGCCATAGGACTGCCTTGAATTACTGCCTGTTTGAACTAGATCAGCTCTTTAAGAAAAATATCCAGTCTTGATTTAAAAGCTGCCAAGGGAGTAGAATCCCTCAGGACCCTTGGGAAATTGACCTAGTCGTTAATTACCCTCACTGTTAAAAGTTCACACCTTATTTCTAGCCAATCTAAGGCCATGGCTATGCTGGCAGACTTTTTTCACCGAAAGTTTTGTCAATGATCAAAAAGCGCTAAAAGAAAATTGTTGTTTCATGTTGTCTTCCTCTGTCAGCAGAGCGCATCCACACTGGGGCAGTAGCATCGACAAAGCAATGCACTGTGGGGAGCTACCCCTCAGTTCAGCTCTCCACCTTCAAGTTTTGCAAGGAAGTACTTGTCATTTTTGTGGCCTAGGACTCAATGTAAGCAAATGATTAAACTGCTTGTTTACTTGTTGCTGCCATCTCCTGTCACAATTTCCAGGAAACAAATAAAAAGTGCTTATCATTCAAAAAACATTGCTTTTATTGCACAAAAAACTACACCAGCACACACACGCGCTTGGAGGGAGAAGAGGTACCGGGGAGGGCTGACTTTCAGAGCTGTATGTAAGCCCAGCTATCATTTGAAAAGGTGTCCGTGGGGATGGAGTGAACAGGAAAGCGAGAAGTCCCAGACAGTGGAAAGGAATTTGCAGGTGGAGTTTGGGGAGGGTATGGGAAAGAGTTCTGAATGTGCTGAGGGGAAGGGCAGGCACGCATCTGCTCAGTCTGCAGTATTATGAGGGACCGCAGCATCTCAGTTTGCTTCTCCATAACTTTAATCATCCTCTCCATTGCATCCCTAACGAAAGCCTCATTTTCTTTTCTGTCCAGCCTTTCCATTTCCCTTCACTGCCTGCCTTCCCTCTTTTCTGCATCTGATTATTGCAGCACCTCCTGGAACATGTCTTCCTTACTCCATCTTGGATGCTTTCTTATCTGGTGGAGGTGCTCTGCCGGTGTGTAGGGGATGCCTCTGAAGGCCACATCTGCAGAAGCACAAGGAACAATACACAGAAGCATGATTAAATATGCGCACAGCATTGAAACAGTACAGTAAAATACACCTCTAACATACCAATCACTTTCTCACTGACCAAATGCCGGCCAACACCCCAAACATGGTGAGTGTACCCCGGGGCAGGGGGCATTGTACATGGGGAGAAAATCAATATTAAAGGGTCGTGGTACAGTCGACTAGGGACAATATTCTAAATTTTCCCAACCTTTTCCACGGGGGGGGGCATACCAGATATCTCACTCCTGAGGGGAAGCAGGGAAGCAAGGGTGCATCTACTACACGCTTGTGGCTTCCGCCCCAATCCCTATGCTGCTCACCTGGGTGCCCCTTTGTCCCTGCACAAGTGATTGCAGAATGGCATGGGAAAGTTTCCTTCAATGGGGGAAGGAACAAAGCAGCTCTGCCAAGAAACCTTCAACAGAGGATTGCCAAGTATCTCCAGGAAAGTTTCCTAGAGATCTCTCTGGAGGATTCCCGTGAAATCACAATGTGCATCAACACCCTGGCTCCACCGTACTGCTTAGCTGCACAGGGAAATGTCCAGCACACAGAAACATAGCCATTTCTATGCCCTCAACCCACCTCAGCACTTCACAAAGCAAAACCACTTTTCAGGGGTCTCTGCTCCTGCTTCTTGCTCGCTGCAGTGTGACTGCCAAGACTGGCTAGATATCTTTGGAGTGGAGAACAGCTCCTGACTGGACGCACCACCAGGTGACCCTGCCATGGGCTCCACATCATCATTTACCTCCACCTCTTCATCAATGACTTCATCCTCTGGGTTAGGTCCACTTTCTGCCAGCTCCAGCCACGTTGAAGTATCCATGGGGCTCTTGGTGGTGGAGGTGGGGTCGTTGCCGAGGATAGCATCTGTTGCCTGTCTCTCTGCGGTCAGACAACGGACTCGAACCCCAACACATCCAACTAATCAAAACGGCAGCACCGGAGTGACAGTTTGCCTCCCTTGCCTTCTGATACGCATGCCTCAGCTCCTTGACCTTTGCCGCGCACGGCAGCATGTCCCGATCATAACCCTTTTCACACAAGCTTTGAGAAATCTGCCTGTAGGTATCAAAATTCCTATGGCTGGAGTGCAGCTGTGACTGCACAGCCTCCTCTCCCCAAATACTCAGCAGATCCACATTGGTCCAAATTGGTTTGCCACATGGAACCACCATGGTCAGCTGGGAAGATGTGATGTGAGCTCTCCACACCAAGCAAACAGGAAGTGGAATTTCAAAATTTCCCAGGCCTTTAAAGGAGGAGGGGTGGACAGTTGCTTACCTGGCTGCAGGGTAGTGGAATTGGAACTGCTGATCAGAGCGGTCAGGATGGGCACTGTGGGACATCTTCTGGACGCCAGGTGATAAAAATCAAGCGTGGTGTCTACAATGGCACTTTGGTGACAATACTTTTGCTAAAAGGCCCTATGACTCTCATTTAGGTGGTTTTATTTTGTCATCAAAACTGAAGAGTTTTGTCACCGAAAGTGGCCTTGCAGTATTGTTTCATCACCAAAAGCTGCCTTTTGGCAAAAAAAACCAAAAAAACTCCGCAGTATAGACAAGGCCTAACTTGCAGTTTCATGTCATTGCCTCTTCTCTGCTAAACTGAAGAGCATTCTGTTATTAAATTTCTATTCCCCACATAGGTACTTATAGACTGTGTTCAAGTCACCCTCTTTGTTAAGCTCACTAGATTTAGTTCCTGAAGTCTGTTACTATAAGGCGTGTTTTCTAATCCTTTTATCATTCTTGTGGCTCTTCTCTGAACCTTTGCTAATTTATCAACATCCTTTCTGAATTGTTGGCACCAGGACTGGACACAAGATTCAAGCAGCAGTTGCATCAGTGCCAAATACAAAGGTAATATAACTAGTCTACTCCGACTCGATATTCTCATTTATACATTCAGGGATCACATTAACCCTTTTAGTCACAGCATTGCACTGGGAGTTCATGTGTGAATGATTGTCCATCATGACACCCAAATCTTTTCAGGGTCACTGCTTCTCAGGATAGAGTCCCCCATCCTGTAACCACAGCCTATATTATTTGTTCCCAGATGTCTGACTTTATATTACAATGCATATTGTTTGCTTGTGCTCAGCTGACCAAGCAATCCAGATAGCTCTGCATCAGGTGACCTGTCCTCATCAGCTGCAGACTTTATAAGTAATGCTTTTATGTTCTATTCGAGGTCATTGATAAAAATGTTATAGTGCAGGGCCAGGAACCTTTCCCCTATACAATTATATTTTGAGGCCTATCAGCAAACTTTTAATCCATTTAATGTGTGCCATGTTGATTTTGTATTGTTCTAGTTTCTTAATCAAAATGTCCTGCAATACCTAGTCAAATACCTTACAGAGCTTTAAGTATATTAAATCAACAGTGACTTATATCAAACTTGTAATCTCATGAAAGAAAGCAATTCATTAGTTTGACAGGATTTGTTTTCCATAAACCCATGTTGATTGCCATTAATTATGTTACCTCCTTTAATTCTTTATTAATAGAGTCCTATACCAGCTGCTCCATTATTTTGCCTTGCATCAATTGTCAGGCTGACAGGCCTATAACTACCTTGGTCATGGCATTTACCCTTTGTAAATATTGGCACATTATTAGTTGAAAAATCAATATTAATGGCCCAACTAGCTCCTTGGATAGCTCTTTTAAAACTCTTGGTTGCAAGTTCTCTAGACCTGCTGATTTAAAAATGTCTAACAGTTTAACATTTTCTGGAACTACTGTTGGAATATGCAGTATTTCATCATCATGTGCTATGCATGGGGTGTTACGTAGATCTCAATCCTTGATATTCCTGCCACAGACTTATTATTAGCATGAACAATAATTTTGATTAATTACCATCACCCACCCCCCGGGCGGCTATTATAATCACACACACCACTGCCCCTGGGCCTGACTTCATCACTCCCCGCTTCTTCTTAAAACAGCATTTGAGTCCTGCTGGCTTGTAGCACAAACTGATCCGCTGTGAGGAAGCCTGGGATGTGTTTTTAACTCTCCTTCATGTCACTCAGGATGTCCTCATTTTCCGAACAAACATCTAATCCCTTTTTCAAGCCTGCTGAACTCAGGGCTGGCTTTTGGTTAATTGTGCTTTGTGTGGCACAGGGAAGTGAGAGAGGGACATACCCTCAGCCCTCAGGACGAACTGCCAGTACAAGGCTGGGGCAAAAGGGGCTGACGCAGTCTTGGATGTATAAACGGGAGTAGTGTGTAAGGAAAAGGAGGGGCGGGGTTACCTGTACACTGGATACTGCATCCAGGGCTGGTGTCCAGATTTTAAAAGGATGTTGAAAAATTGGGGAGGATGCAGAATAAAACCACAAAAATTATTTGAGGCCTTTGAGGGAGAGCCTTAATGAACTCCCTGCCCTGAGCCCCCTGCCGCACCTCGCACCCCTCCTGCACCCAACTCCCTGCCCTGAGTCCCCTGCTGCACCCCGCACCCCTCCTGCACCCCAACTCCCTGCCCTGAGCCCCCTGCCGCACCCCGCACCCCTCCTGCACCCCAACTCCCTGCCCTGAGCCCCCTCCTGCACCCCTCCTGCCCCCCAACCCCCTGCCCTGAGCCCCCTGCCGCACCCCTCCTCCACCCCAACTCCGTGCCCTGAGTCCCATGCCACACCTCACACCCCTCCTGCACCCCACCCCCCTGCCCTGAGCCCCCTGCCGCACCCCTCCTCCACCCCAACTCCGTGCCCTGAGTCCCATGCCACACCTCACACCCCTCCTGCACCCCAACCCCCTGCCCTGAGCCCCCTGCCGCACCCCGCCCCCCTCCTGCACCCCAACCCCCTGCCCTGAGCTCCCTGCCGCACCCCAACTCCCGCACCCCAACTCCCTGCCCTGAGCCCCCTGCCACACCCCGCACCCCTCCTGCACCCCAACCCCCTGCCCTGAGCCCCCTGCCGCACCCCGCACCCCAACTCCCTGCCCTGAGCTCCTTCCTGCACACCACACCCCACCCCGCACCCCAGCCCACACCCCGCACCCCAGCCCTGCATGCAATTTCCCACCCAGATGTGGCCCTCTGGCCAAAAAGTTTGCCCACCCCTGATCTATAAGTACCTACATAGGGAACAGAGATTTGATAGTAGAGGGCTCTTCAATCTAGCAGACAGAGATGTAACATGATGCAGTGTCTGGAAGCTGAAATTAGACAAATTCAGATTGGAAATAAGATGCAAGTTTTTACCAGGGAACAATTTACCAGGGCTGTGACAGCGATTTCTAAATCAAGATTGGATGGTTTGCTAAAAGGTCTATTCCAGTTCAAACAGGAATTAACTCAAGAGAAGTCCAATGGCCCTTGTTATACAGGAGGTCAGACTAGATCATCACAGTGGGTTTTTCTGGATTTATCCAGCCCACCCTACTGTACACTGAACCAAACAGGATCTTCCAGTTGATGCGGTGGCCAACAGGGCAAACATGATCATGGATATATAAACAGGGAAGTATCAAGTAGGAGCAGGGAAGGGGTTTGAATACTGTGTCGAGTTCAGGTGTCCAGACTTCAAAAAGGATGTTGATAAATTGGAAAGGTTCAGAAAAGTCACAAGATCAACTCATGGTCTGGAAAACCTGCCTCACAGAGAGACACTGAAAAAGCACAAATTATTTAGCTTATAGAAGAGAAGGTTAAGAGGTGACATAGACTCAGCCTTTAAGGTCAGAAGGGACTACTGTGATCATCTAGTCTGACCTCCTGCACATTGCTGTTACTGACATGTTGGGCCTACATCGGGAGGCAGTTTCTCATTGCAGAGGGCTCTTTAATCCAGCGCCTATACGCTGGAGTGAGACATTCATACTGGAAGTAAGGCACAAGTTTTTAATGGTGATGATAATTAATCATTGGAACAACTCACTTAAGGATGGGCTGGATTCTCCATCCCTTGAAGTATTTAAATCAAGTCTGGATGGCTCCTGCTACAATTAAGGCACAAATCAGGGACACTCAGTTTCCGGCGCCACCTAAATCAAGACAGCCACCCCAAAACCAACTCATTCCAAAGCTTTAGCAACAAGGACCTGCAAGACAACTGAGCACACCTCCCCAGCTGAAAATGACAACAGGTGTGACAAACATGCAGGCCCCAGGAGGCATTTGTGTGGGGCCCACGGGTGTATTCAGATTCTCCTGACCCTCAGTTTACATTTAAAGAGTAAGTGGCTAAACCTCATGGCTGTAGCGATAACCTGAGGGTAACCAATGCTGCCTGAGCCCATCTCTGGGAGAGGGAGGAGCTGCCACAAGTGTGACTAACAGCACCACTGCCCTGAGTCTGCAGAGAGCCTGAGCCCATCGCTCTGCCTGGCCCTTATTCATCTGACTGGCGCCCCAGCGCGCCTGCCCCAGGCCGGTGCATCAGCTGTAATGGGGGCAGGGGGCTTTGGGGCTCGAGGTATCGGGGGAGCCGGGCTGGTCCCTACCCACAAAACAGCGAAGGGTCCGGGGGCACCTGAAAGCCGAACAGCTCTGGTGGGTAGGGGAAGAAGTGGGTTTTACCCACCAAAGCCCCAATAAAGCTGTTCGGCTTCCAGGGGCCCCCGGCCTGCTGGCGGGAGTGGGGAGTGGGAGGGGGGAGTGGGGGGCGGGGGCAGGCAGAGGAGGGAAGGGGGCGGGGCTGGGACGAGGCCCGTTCCCTCCCCCCCCCCCAATGGCCCGGCGGGCAGTCGCTCCTGCAGGGGACGCACTAGCAGCGCGCGGCGCTCTGTCCCCGCGTGGGCCGGGCTCTATGGCAGGCGCCGTTCCATTCCCGCTGTCCGCCAGCACTTGAGGTTTATGGGGAGCGGCCGCTCTAGCCCGTTCTTCCCTGCCTCTATGGTACAAGTGTGGCGTTGTAGGTGGTTCTCGTCCCTCCAGCCCCTCATCTCTATGGTCCGGATCGCCCATGGGAGGCGCTCTGGCGTAGCCCCTCTACCACTCTATGATATTTGGCACCCGCAGTTGTCGCTCTAGCGAACGAGTCTCCTCTCTATGGTAACTCTGCCCCGCAGGAGTCGTTCTAGGCAGGCGGACTCTGCCCCGCTAGCGGACGCCGCTCTAGCCTCAGTCTAACTATCGTCTATGGTTTTATGCCTGCAGCATGAGTCGCTCTAGCCCGTAACCTCCTCCTCTCTATGGTGCGGAAGCCTAGGCGTGCGACGTAGGGACGGAGCACCCGGAAGCGGAAGTGACGAGACCAGGGCCCTGTCCCCTCTTCGCTGTAACGGAGACAGACTCGGAAGCTGCCGCTGCCGAGACCNCAGCCTGACACTCGCGCGCAGGGTGACAGCCTGACACCAGCTACAGCCTGACACCAGCTACAGCCTGACACCAGCTACAGCCTGACACTCGCGCGCAGCCTGACACCAGCTACAGCCTGACACTCGCGCGCAGGGTGACTGCCTGACACCAGCTACAGCCTGACACTCGCGCGCAGGGTGACTGCCTGACACCAGCTACAGCCTGACACTCGCGTGCAGGGTGACACCAACTACAGCCTGACACTCGCGTGCAGGGTGACACCAGTTACAGCCTGACGCTCGTGGGCAGGGTGACAGCCTGACACCAGTTACAGCCTGACACCCGCGTGCAGGGTGACAGCAGTGACAGCCTGACACTCGTGCGCAGGGTGACAGCTTGACACCTGTTATAGCCGACACCAGTTATAGCTGTGACAGCCACGCGCCAGGTGACAGCCGTGCGCTGGGTGACAGCCTGTGACCTGAGCCAGACTGACAGGTGGGGAACGTGGGGACAAAGAGCAGTTCCCTCACTTGGCTGCATTTTGTTACCACAGCGTCGGCGCATCCGTTTCCGCGACGTTGGCCAACCTAATAATTTCCAATTGTGACTTGTAGACAAGGTGTGAGCGAGCTCCCCTCTGAAAGCTGGTGATGAGCTGGGGAGAGGAAAAGGCTTCAGGCCCAGATTGTATTTACATGAACACACCCACCCTGCCTAGATATCCAGCAGACAGAGCTGTGCTGCCCAAGTGATCAAGTTTGTGTGGTGTTGGGTTACAAATCACTTTGTTATTGTAGGAGTAGAGAGCAGCAGAACTGCGCTTAGCCTGTCCTGATTGAGGGGGTTACCCTCAGTGCTTAATTTTGTGCTAGGGCTGAGCCCTGGCACCTCTAGACTTGGCAGTTCATAGCCCCAGGACCTCTGGGCTTGCCACATCAATGATTAATGTAAAAAACTTGCTGGAGCCCTGGCACTTAATTGTTGGAACCGTCAGCTGAACTGCACTTGGTAAGCAGGGGGTTTGGATGCCAGATCCCAGTGTAGAGAAAGGGGGGAGGACAGGTGTTCACAGGTGCCATTTGACCTGCCCCTCTCCCTGGTTTAAGGATAGAGCTGATTAGGCTCCATAGAGTCTTTTGTTTTTTTAAGTGACCACTGATAATCTAAGGGCGTAGACTTGCTGCAGGACAGCATTTCTGTGGAAGACCCTGCCAAGGCTGCACTAGCAGTGAGGTTCCCCACTTAGAGCTGAAATCACTGAGAGCTGGTGGAACCTCAAGAGACCAACTTGCAGAGGTCACAGTGGCAGGTGGCAGCAGAAGGTGACGGCATAGGGCCATTGGCAGTGGAGTGAATGGTGGCATGACAAACAACAGCAGCCAGAGTGAGCAGCTGGAGCAAGTGGCGAGTGGCTGGAGGAAAGAGCAAGGTGCCTTCTCCCCCCCAACCTGCCCCCCCCAGGGTGGGAGGTGAACTCACATGAAAGCACCTCTGAACTCTGTGTCTCCACTGACCAAGGACAAGAACTATGAGTGGGGTGCAGTGGAGGGAGAATGGAGGGGTACATTAAAGGAACATTTGTTTGTTGGACTACGTTTTAGTGACTTTGCTCCCAAATGCTAGATTTGTGACTGGGAAACTAATATAAATATACATTTCCTAGTAGGCCAAGATTTTTAAAATGCATTATTTGCCAAGGTAATTATCTCACATTGTTGCTATCTCGAGAGATCACTATATTGGGGAATTTTAGTTTGTATTTGTATTTATATTAAAACATTTGTATTGTTATATTATAATTCATTTTTACATAAGAACGGTCATACTGGGTCAGACCAATTGTCCATCTAGCCCAGTATCCTGTCGTCTGACAGTGACCGATGCCAGGTGCCCCAGAGGGAATGAACTGAACAAGTAATAATCCAGTGATCCATCCCCTGTCATCCACTCCCAGCTTCTGGCGCGCATAGACTAGGGACACTCAGAGCATGATGTTGCATTCCTGGCTAACAGCCATTGATGGACTTGTCCTCCAGGAACTTATCTAGTTCTTTTTTGAACCCCCTTATAGTTTTGGCCTTCACACCATCCTCTGGCAAAGAGTTTGAAAGGTTGACTGTGTGAAGAAATACTTCCTTGTGTGTGTTTGTTTTAAACCTGCTGCCTATTAATGTAATTGGGTGACCCCTAGGTCTTGTGTTATTTGAAGGGCTAAATAACACTTTCTTGTTCACTTTCTCCACACCAGTCAAGATTTTATAGACCTCTATCATACCCACTCTTAGTCGTCTCTTTTCCAAGCTGAAAAGTCCCAGTCTTATTAATCTCTCCTCATATGGAATCTATTCCATACCCCTCATCATTTCAGTTCTTCTCTGTACCTTTTCCAGTTCCAATATATCTTTTTTGATATGGGGCGACCAGAGCTGCAGGCAGTATTCAGGATGTGGGCAGACCGTGGATTTATATATTAAAAGGGGAGGAGCTCGGTTTGCCAAACTGATCAGCAAGGCCAATGCTGGCAACCTACGTGAAAAGGCTGCAAAACACCAGGCCTCTGGACTGCGCCGACGTGCAGAAAGCCTTGTAAGCCAGTCGCTATCAAAGCCAATTTTAGGAGAACTTAATGAGGCTTTTAAGAATTCTGGAGACACAACTCGGTTTTGAGAACAAATGTGGCTGTCGCAACAATCATACTTTCTATTTAAGCAAAAGGTACCACACCCTGCAAACAGGAGTCCCATGCTAAGTTCATTTTCCGTTGTTAATCCTGAACTTGGACACTGGTTCCGAACAAGACCAGCAAACGTTCGCTATCTTTCTGCAAGAAACTCCACTGGCTGGTTAGAAGCATGTGGTGCAGCAGTGAAAGGTTCAGCAGTTGAAAAAGTGGAGAACTCTCACTGCATTCAGAAAATGTGCATACGTGGCTGATGAATGAATCGATGCATGTGGGCATCAAGTATTAAGTCATTGTGATTATTTTCATGTCAGTAGCAGGCCAACAGAGGCATTTCTAGATGTTCAGGTTATAGAAGACACATCAGCTGCATCTCTGACAACCCCGTCTTAGAAGAGTTAATTCCTTGTAAATTGAACCCCAAAGAGATGGCTGCTTGTGCATTTGATGGAGCTGCAAACTTCTCTGGAAGGGCATAGTGGAGTACAAGCTTTGCTCAGAGAAAAGTGTAACCCTAATCTCTCCTATACACACTGCAGAGACCATCTTCTCCAACTAGCACTAGGGTGGTGAAGCACTGGGATGGGTTACCTAGGGAGGTGGTGGAATCTCCTTCCTTAGAGGTTTTTAAGGTCAGGCTTGACAAAGCCCTGGCTGTGATGATTTAGTTGGGATTAGGTCCTGCTTTGAGCAGGGGGTTGGACTAGATGACCTCCTGAGGTCCCTTCCAACCCTGAGATTCTATGATGAGTGCAGAATCTTCAAAAGATATTAAAAAAGCCATCAATTTAATGTCTTCATTATACTCTCTTTTTCAGCAAGAGTCCAGAAGGACTGAATATCTTGGAAAAAATATAAGATACAATGTGACTGAAGTTCAATTTAGTCCAACCTAGGAAAACCCGCTGGCTTTCTCATGAGCGATCCTTGGCTGTTGTCTTAAAATTACTGCAACTGTTATTACTGGCTTTGGAAAGTATCTACCAAGATAGGACAGATCTAAGTAGTGAGGCTGGTGGACAACTTTTGCTACTACGTTCAGAGAAGACTATCACCGTTCTCCCTCTCGTAAGTCTACTGCTGAAACCACTTGGGTCATTACACAATGCCATCCAGGCATCTGCTACAACAGTAGTAGATCTCTGTCCAGCAGTAGATGCTACACTTGGATCAATCAAAGAGAGAGCCATTGAAAATGTACTGGAAGAAGCAAAGACTTCAGTCCAGAAGTTGACTAATGAAGGCACTTATATTGAATCCTTAAGTGAAGAAGACAAGAAGTGTTTGTTAAGACAGCTGAAAAAGTACACAGACTTGATTCTTACAAATCTACAACAGCGACTTCTGGATTGTACTCAACCTCCACGTAGCTTTTACAGATGCCTGTCTTAT
The DNA here is from genome assembly GCA_003942145.1 of Platysternon megacephalum. Lineage (NCBI taxonomy): Eukaryota > Metazoa > Chordata > Testudines > Platysternidae > Platysternon > Platysternon megacephalum. Next base: position 70,179 of record QXTE01000622.1, on the reverse strand, counting down.
AAAACACCGACCGTTGAGTGAAGTGAGACACTACCAACAATGGGGCTTCCATGTGATCAGGACAGAGCAGAGAATTTGAACACAGAGTGGAATATCATACGATGAATGAACAAAGATTTGACTTCACCTTTTTCTTTTTCGTCACTAGTGGTTCGACCCAATCTTTGTGCTATGTTTCCTGGGATGAAAAAAGTAGGAATACATCTCTTGCTACTCCCAGTCTCAACAGTTACAGTTGAGTGTTCTTTTTCCTCGTTGAATAGAATTTTGTGTTCTGAAAGGAGTTGCCTTCTGCATAATCATGAGCATATCCTGAAGGACTGGAAGTACCGGACACACCAAAAAATGAACGCAGGCATTTGAGAAGTTTATTAACAGAGTTGTGCAAAATTACAAGAAGAAACCAAGAAGGATGTAGAAGTCATGCTTCATAGTAGGCTTGAATAGCCAACTTTAATTTGTATGATGATTTTAAAACATGAGTTAAATCTAATAAAATGGTTGTGAAACATTTTTCAGTTTTTACTATGGTGCCATACAGCCCACTTTCACCCGTACGGTCTAACCTCTCGTCAGCCCTCACTCCCCTGTAAATTCGAACACCCCCACTTAATTTCAATTCCCAGGGAAAACACTGGAGCTGGGGGCTGGCTGGGGCAGGAGCCCAGAGCAAGGAGGTTTGGGGGGGGCTGAGGGGCGCTGGGGGTGAGGGCCTGGCTGGGGCAGGAGCTTGAAGGAAGGAGGTTTGGGGCAACTGAAGGATGCTGAGAGGGAGGCTAAGCCTGGGCGTAAGGGGAAAGGGGGAGACAGAATGGTCCCCCCCCCCAGCCCTTTTCCTTCCCACGGCACTGTGCCTCCCAATCCTCTCCAGTGTTACACCCTGGAGCCACCTTCTCCCTCTTGCCACCTGGGCGTTTCCCCAGCAACTCCCCTAGACACCTCCTTGCCCTTGGCTTCTCCTTTCATTGCACCTTTTTCCCAGGGGAATCCCCCAGCCCATCTTCCCCTCCTGGGGTTCATGCCCCCTTGGCGCAGTGGCTTGGGTGCAGTGCCCTCCCACGTACTCCCACAGCCCAGCACCATGCTCCCCAGAGTATCTCTAGGGGCTCTCCCCAGCCCCCCCCCCAGCCCCCACCCTGAGGTCTCTGCGCTGTGCCCTCTTCCCACCCTAGAGTTCCACCCCCACAGGGTCTTCTGTCACCTTTGCTCAGCTTCCCGGCCATGTGGTGTGTCCTGGGGCTATTTCTTCTCTCTCTCTGGAGCTGTGCCCCCTTTACCCATCGCTTCCTGGTGCACCCCCAAAGTCCCCCTCTGGAGCTCTGCTCCTCTGGGCTCACCCCACAGTGCTGCATTCCCTGCTTGTCTTCTCACTCTCTGTCTCCCCCACTCTCCCAGGTGAGCACGACAGTAGCAGCAGCAGCAGCCTCCTGGTGGTCAGGATCCTGGCGCCCAGCCCCTCCCGGGGCCCCTGTCTCCTGGACAGCGGCAGCAGCATGAACGGCAGCGTGGCGCCACCGGGGGTGGTGGAGGTGGCGGCACCGCTGCCCTCGCCCGGCTGGCGGGATTTCTGCGAGGCCCATGCCCGGGCAGCCGCCCTGGACTTCGCACGGCGTTTCCGCGCCTTCCTGAGCGAGAACCCCCAGTTTGCAGCACCGGGGGCCGAGGCTGCCTTCTCCCGCCGCTTCGCGGAGCACTTCGTGGAGCATTTCGAGGCCGAGGTGAGCCGGGCCTGTGCCGGCGACTCACCCCCCCGCTGCGACATCGCTCCCTTCACTGGTGCCCACCATTGCCCTGGGGGCGCCTCCTCCTCCTCCACCCGCGACCTCTCCGAGACCTGCAGCGACTCCTCGGTGGCCTCTCCAGTGGAGCTGCAGCCTGGCCTGGCCTCGGGGTTGTCCAGCAGCCAGTCTCGTAGCTCTGAGGACGTCTCAGCCTCTGCCGCGACTTCCAGCACGAAGCCTAAGCTCAAGAAGCGCTTCTCCCTGCGCAACGTCAGCCGCAGCGTGCGGGGCAGCATGCGAGGCATCCTGCAGTGGAAGAGCTCAGCTGAGTCCCCCACCGAGGAGGAGGCTGGCGGGGCCAACACCAATTCCAACTCCTCGGGGGGCGGGGCCGCAGACTCCTTGCCCACCGAGCGCTGGACACACAAGTTTGAGAGGCTGCGGCTCAGCAAGGCGCCTGCCCCCAAAGTGGAACTGTCCAGTGTGCGCCGGGAGGGGCTGCTCAATTACATCGTGGCCGATGACAGTGGAGGGGGGGGTGGCGGCAGCCGGGCCCGATGGCAGAAATGCCGGCTGCTGCTGCGGAAGGCAGGCAAGGGAGAGGGCGAGGGTTACCTGCTGGAGTTCTACATGCCCCCCAAGGTGAGAGGCAGTGGGAGTTGTGTCCCATCCTGAGGGGCAGCCAGCCACCTGATGGGATTCCTCATGGGGGGCTGCTAGTAGGGATTGGCCGGGGGGAGCCTCAGGCCTGGGGTGGCAGAGAGCTGCGGTTCAGGATTGAGGAGCATTGCTAGAGCTGTGCATGTTGTGAGAGACAAGGTGGAATGAAAGGTGTTCTGGAGACAGGGCTTCTGAGTACCTTGCCTGGCTTTGGGAGGAGAGTGGGGGTTTAGCGGGGTACAGCAGTGGATCTTAACCTTTCCAGACTACTGTACCCTTTTTGGAGTCTGGTTTGTCTCAGGGGGGAGGGATAGCTCAGTGGTTTGAGCATTGGCCTGCTAAACCCAGGGTTGTGAGTTCAATCCCTGAGGGGGCCACTTAGGGGCTGGACTCGATGACCCTTCGGTATATCTCCTTATATTATTATTATTATTATTATTATTATTGTCTCGTCTACCCCAAGTTTTATCTCTCTTAAAAACTANATCTGGGGCAAAATTGGTCCTGCTAGTGAAGGCAGGGGGCTGGACTCGATGACCCTTCGGTATATCTCCTTATATTATTATTATTATTATTATTGTCTCGTCTACCCCAAGTTTTATCTCTCTTAAAAACTGCTGGGCTCTAAAATCAGACATAAAAATACAATTGTCCCAGCACATTAGTACTGAACAATGGCTGATTTTTCTCATTTGTACCATGTAATTATAAAATAAATCAGCTGGAATATAAATACTGTGCTTACCTGTCAGTGTCTAGTGCATAGAGCAGTATAAACACATCATTGGCCGTATGAAATTTTAGTTTGTACTAGGGCTGTCAAATGATTTTTAAAATTGCAATTAATCGTGAGAATAAAATTTAATCGTGATTAATTGCCATTTTAATCGCACTGCTAAACAATCATAGAATACCATTTAAATATTTTTGGATGTTTTCTACATTTTCAAATATATTGATTTCAATTACAACAGAGAATACAAAGTGTACAGTGCTCACTTTATATTACTATATTTTATTACAAATATTTGCACTGTAAAAAGATAAACAAAAGAGAGAGTATTTGTCAATTCAGCTCATACAAGTCCTGTAGTGCAATCTCTTTATCATGAAAGGGCAACTTATGAATGTAGAATGTTTTTTGTTTTTTTTTTGTTTTTTTACATAACTGCACTCAAAAATAAAGCAATGTAAAACTTTAGAGCCTACAAGTTCACTACTTCTTGTTCAGCCAATCACTAAGAGAAACAAGTTTATTTACATTCATGGGAGATACTGCTGCCCACTTCTTATTTACAGTGTCACGTGAAAGTGAGAACAGGCATTTGCATAGCACTTTTGTAGCCGGCATTACAAGGTTTACGTGTTAGGTATGCTAAACATTCATATGCCCCTTCATGCTTCGGCCACCATTCCAGAGAACATGCTTCCATGCTGATGACGTGTTTTGCTTGATAACGATCCAAAGCAGTGCAGACCAACACATGTTCATTTTCATCATCTGAGTCAGATGCCACCAACAGAAGGATGGTTTTTTTTTTTTTTGGGGTGGTTCAGGTTCTGTACTTTCCAAATCGGAGTGTTGCTCTTTTAAGACTTCTGAAAGCATGTTCCACACCTCGTCCCTCTCAGATTTTGGAAGGCACTTCAGGCTCTTAAACCTTATGTCAAGTGCTGCAGCTGTCTTTAGAAATCTCACATTGGTACCTTTTCTCACATTGGGCATTTTGTCAAATCTTCAGTGAAAGTGTTCTTAAAACAAACAACATGTGCTGGGTCATCATCCAAGACTGCTATAACATTAAATATATGGCAGAACACAGGTAAAACCACAGAGCAGGAGACATACAATTCTCTCCCAAGGAGTTCAGTCACAAATTTAATTAATGCGTTATTTTTTGAAGGAGCATCGTCAGCATGGAAGCATGTCTTCTGGAATGGTTGCCAAAACATGAAGGGGCATATGAACATTTAGCATATCTGGCACATAAATACCTTGCAATGACAGCTACAAAAGTGCCATCTGAACGCCGCCTTCTCACTGTCTGGTGACGTAAATAAGAAGCGGGCAGCATCTCCTGTAAATGTAAACAAACTTGTTGGTCTTAGCGATTGGCTGAACGAAGTAGGACTGAGTGGACTTGTAGGTTCTGAAGTTTTACACTGTTTTGTGTTTGAGTGCAGTTATGTAACAATCTACATTTATCAGTTGCACTTTCACGATAAAGAGATTGCACTACAGTACTTGTATGAGATGAATTAAAAATACTATTTATTTTGGTTTTTTACAGTGCAAATATTTGTAATAAAATATATAAAGTGAGCAGTGTACGCTTTGTGTTGTGTTGTAATTGAAATCAATTTATTTGAAAAAGTAGAAAAACATCCAAAAATATTTATAATAAATGTAAATTGGTATTCTATTATTCTTTAACAGTGCAATTAAAACTCTGATTAATCACAATTAATTGTTTTAATTAATTTGTTTTGAGTTAATCACTTGAATTAACGCAATTAATTGACAGCCCTAGTTTGTATTGACTTCGCTAGTGCTTTTTCTGTAGCCTGTTGTAAAACTAGGCAAATGTCTAGATGAGTTGATGTACCCTCTGGAAGAACTCTGCGTATCCCCAGAGGTACACATACCCCTGTTTGAGAACCACCGGGGTAGAGCAGGGGTAGGAGAGTCAGGTTGGACTCCTGGGTTCCTGATCTGGCTGTGCAGTCTTGGCAAAGTCCCTTCACTGGGCTGCACCCTCAGTGTAACAGGTCAGTAATGACCCCTGTCCCATCGCACTCGGCCTGACACAGCCCTGTGTGGGGAGGGGATGAATGACCCGGCCCAGGGCTGGGTTGATTGCGGGTCCCATCTCACCTTGCTGTCTCTCACCTGCCCTCAGTCCACCAAGGCCCGGGTCAGCATCCTCTGCTCAGCAGTGACAGATGTGCGCACCACCACGCCGCTGGAGATGCCTGACAAGGAAAACACCTTTGTCTTAAAGGTGGGTGCGGGGGACTGGGAGGGGCTGTGGGGGGAATTGCTCACGGGGGGGGGGGAGAATCAGCCACACCCCTTCCTTGCACTGCTGCTGCTGTCGTGGGTTAGGCACAGGGCTGCGGTGGAGCAGGGGGAGCCATCTGAGGGCTGTGACACCCCCCTCCCCCCCGGGGGAGCAGGGAGGAGGGGACCATCCCCCAGTGCTGAGGGTCTGAGCAGGAAGCCCCAGCTGTGGGGCCAGGCTGTGGAGATGTTCTGTGGGGGAGGGGTGTAAGTGGGTTCTGGGAGGTTGGGGGTGGCCCCACAGGCGTGTGCAGGAGGAGTTCTGGAAGATGTCCTGGGGGTGCCGTACTGGTGGGGGACGGGAGGAGTGGGGTGGGAGCACCTGAGGCTGGAGTGGCAGAAGAGGGGTGCCATAGGGCTGGGGGATTGGGATGGTGGAGGGAGGAGCACCATGAGGGGCTGGGAAGAGGGTGCCTGGGGCACTGGTGCTGACCCGGTGTACCTGGCAGATGGAGAACTCTCTCGAGTACATCCTGGAGACGGTCGATTCGCTGCAGATGAGGTCGTGGCTGGCCGACATCCAGGACTGCATGAGCCCGGGGTGAGTGAGCCAGCGTCCGGCCCCGACCCCAGCTCTGACATCTCCCCTTCACGGCAACAGGGCTCCGGGTCCCCTTCGCCTTGCTTTGGGACCCCCCTGTGCCACAAGCTCCTCCACCCCCTGCATTGCCCTTGCTTCCTGCCCCGGGCCTGCGCTCAGTGCAGGGTCCAGATCCCCGTTCCTAGGAGGGGGAGCCAGGCAGCATCGGTGGGGGTGTCCTTTACCTGTGAATCATGCCGGTGTCCCTGCAGGGAGAACACGGACAGCACAGACCTGCCCTGCCTCAACCACTCGGAGAGCATGCCGAGCCGCGAGCTGCCCCTGGTGCCCAGCGAGAGCAACGAACAGCTCTCCCAGGGTGAGTGTCAGCAGAGACCCCCAGTCCTGCCAGCCCCCCGAACCACCCCCTAAGCCATCTTCCCCCATAACCAAATCTCCAACCTCTTCACCCCATACCCTCCCCAGCCCTGCCTCTTCTCCCCCCGAACCAGCACCCCGTAGCTGGCCCCCCTGCCCTGCATTCCCCTTTACCAGGGGCCTGTAGCCAGCCCCCCAACACTTGTCTACTCTGTACCCTCCCAAGCCCTGCCTCCTCCCATGCCATAGGTGGATGGCAGGCTCCCAGCCCCCTCTGGCTCTGTCACAGAGCCACAGGATCAGTGCTATGGCCCCAGCTTTGGAACAGTCTCTCGGAGGACCTCTTCAGTGAGCCCAACCCCCTGGGGGGTCTCTTCTTCCTGGATAAGCAATGTGGCTTCACTGCCTGCTTAGACTGGACCTCTGGGCTGCAGCCTCCTGCTTCCCCCGTGAGCTCTGCCCAGCGAGTCCCGCTGAGCCAGACCCTGGCAGAGACGTGCCCACGCTGCTGGGACAGTGCCCGTCACCCAGCGTGGCAGGGACAGTCCCACAGCGCTGGCGTGCAGTCGGGTGTGTTAGTCAGCTGGCCATGGCACAGGGAGCCCTTAGGGTAGTGCAGAAGGGTTCAGGTTACAGCCCAGTCCGTTCTGCTCAGCCCAGAGCCCCGCCAGGCTGTGGGGAACCCCTTGGGTCAGGCTTTCTCCCTGTCTGTCTGATCTTCTTTGTCAGGCTCCCAGGGTGTGGTCTGCTGGAGGCAGTCAGGGTATTTACCCTCCCTTCCCCCTCCCCCCAGTCCTTTGTTCCCAAGCTGGGGAGATGCAGCTCAGCCCCCTGCTAAGAGGTGGGTGTGGCATTCCCTTGACCGGACTGCCGTGTGCCCTTAGCTCTCCAGCCTGGGGTGCCTTGGGCACTGCTGTACTGTCGCAACAGACTGCTCACGCGCAGCCACTAGCATGGAAAGCCACTCCCAGATCTTTACAGGAATGCTCTCCCAGCCAGCCATGAGTCGATACAGGGTGGTACCCGCATATCCCCTGTCCCAGCTCTGGCCCCCCCATAATGTGCATCTTACACTGCTCAGTAGCCCACTGGACAATACAAGCTCATAGATAGTTGAACATCCCAACAAAGGGTAACGTTTATGCACCAGCCTTTGTTGCCTCAAGTAGAGGTTTCTTAAACACTTCAATTGAACCAGCTGGTTTAGAGAAAACAATAAACCGAGTTTATTAACTGGAGAAAGACCCAGTTAAGTAATAAGGGAAAAGACATAAAAGTCAGAATTGGTTACAAAAGGAAAAAAGATAAAACCACTAGCTAATTCCTAAACGTTACCAAGCTCAATAAGATTTGAAACAAACATCATTCTCTCCACACCAGATGCTGCAGGCAATTCTCAGTTCATAGGCTGTCTCTCCTTTCAGCCTGGGACCCCTTAGTTCAATACCCCACAGGTCTTCATTGATGTTATAGGGAGAGAGCTGTAAGGAGAGGAGAGGTGGCTAGAGGCGTTGTCCCCCCTTTGATACCCCAACCCTTCTGTGCTGGACAAGCCCTTGCTGGGTCCTAGGGGCTGGTGGTTCCATGGCGTACGTCAGCTCAGATGAATTGTAAATTTCCTGTTTACAAGTCCCCTGCTGGTGAATCTCTGATTAAGCAGGCAGTGATCTTTTAGCCCCTAGCTGGCGTGCCTTTGTCTCTGAGAAATTGGCTTATGGGGTTATGCAGAATCACAACATATTTCACTAACAATCATACAGTAAAACCTCATAATTTGACATGAAGTGTTGTTACCCACATTTCAATGGGGCAGTGATGTTCAGCAGATTATGAGTTTTCAAATGATACCTCACAAGGCACACTTTTTGTACCAAATATATCGCAGCCATATAAAAGTGGTGACCATGGGGTACAGGGTGTCACAGCAGGGAAGTCGGTATGTCTCTGGGTCGTTGGTTGCTAGGTATTGGATTTGTCATTGTCTTCTGAAGAGCTCCACTGATATGGGACCTAAGGGTCCAGACAACTAGGTGACACCCACACCTGTGTCCTAGCCTGGCAAGAGCACACAGACCTGTTCTCCCCTCTGAGCAACAATGCAGCACAGGAGGGAAACTCTGGCACACACACACCAGCCTGTATAAAAATGTTACAAAAAATTGTCACTTTGTGACAACCTGCCCTACCAGCACCCCATACCAGCACCCTAACCCCATAGCTGGTCCCCAAACCCCGCTTCCCCCCCCCCCCCCCCCCCCCCCCCCCCCCCCCCCCCCCCCCCCCCCCCCCCCCAGGTACCAGCAACCCATAGCTGGCCCCTCAGCACTTCCTCTAGACCAGCTCCTTCAGCCGTCTTCTCCCCTACACCTGCCACGCTAGATACCTAGCCTGTCTCTCCATTCCCAGCTCCCTTCTCCCCTGAGCCTGGTTCCTCCTTTTCACACTTGGCTCCTGACTCCTCTTCCATCCACTGCTTCTCTTGTTTACAGCTGTTTTGCTGGGTGCAGTGACCCCAGCACAGTTAAAGCTGGCATGGGCTTCCCTGTGGCTGGGTGGTGGTGCAGGGGATCTCGAAGCAGCCATGGGCTGAGGGTGTCTTATTCAGGGGCGGGGTCAGCAGGGGTGGCAGTGACTATAGAGAGGAGACATGGTAGACAATAACAGTTGGAGAGAAGAGGGAGCTGAGATGGGTACATGGGGAGTGGTGGATCCAGAGAATGTGCTGCCCTGGGCCAGTGGAACTGCCCGCCACTGGATCACACTGCGTTCAGGAATTGGGTGCTTCCAGAGAAAACCAGACCAGCTGGACCTGCTGAGGAGGGAGCATGAGCCACACAGCATGGGATGGCCTCAGCATGAGCCAACCCTGAACTGGGTCTGTCCCAGCGCCCCCAGCTCTGTGGGGATTGGTAACTTCATCCACATCTGTCCCCCCAGGTGCGTATGGGGGTCTGTCCGAGCGCCCCTCGGCTTCCATCTCCCCCAGCTCCATCTCCATTGCTGCTTCCCACTTCAACTCCATGGAGCTGCTGCCTCCTGAGCTGCCCCCCCGGGTCCCCATCGATGAGGCAGCTGAGCGGCTGCAGGGTCCCTACCCCCCTGGCCTGCTGCACACACCCTTCCCCGACACTCCCGACGCCACAGGTACAGAGCAGAGGAGTCCATGCGGGGGTACTGGGGGAGGAGTAATGGGGAGTTCGGGGGGACCATGTAGCCAGAGATAGGGGGGTTTCCAGGAGGTGTGTGTCGGGAGCGGGACCCAGAGTGGAAAAGAGATTTTGTGGGAAGCAAAGGGGTAATTGGGAAGGGGGTGTGGGAGGGGGAGGTCTCTGGTGGGGGGTGTGCTTGGGGGGCTGGGGATACCAGGTCTGTAGGAGGGGCATGCTGGGGGATGTGTACTGGGTCTGGTGGGGGTGTGTTCAGGGGATGGGGGAATGGGTCTGGGGGAATGTGCCGGGGACAGGGACCGAATGGGGAGCAGGTCGGGGGGATGTGCCAGGGATGGGATGGGGCTGAGAGAGGAGGAGGTTGGGGAGAAGGGACAGGTGTCGAGAGGGGAGCAGGTCAAGGGGACGGGACGGGGGCCAAATGGGGAGCAGGTCGGGGGGATGTGCCGGGGACAAGGGCTGAGCGGGGAGCCAGTCGGGGAGAAGGGACGGGGGCTGAGTGGGAAGCAGGTCATGGGGGACGTGCCGGGGATGGGGCTGAGTGGGGAGCAGGTCATGGGGGACGTGCCAGGGATGGGGCTGAGTGGGGAGCAGGTCGGGGGGACGTCCCGGGGACGGGGACGGGCGGGGAGCAGGGGGGGGGGACGTGCCTGGGACGGGGGCTGAGCAGGCTGGGGGGGGGAGCGGGTGGGGGGGCGGTGCCGGGGACGGGGACGAGTGGGGAGCAGGTCGGGGGGACGTGCCGGGGACGGGGGCTGAGCAGGCTGGGGGGGGGAGGGGGGCGTGCTGGAGGCATGCCCTCCATGTGCTGTTTCATTCCCCTTTCCCGTGTCAGGCTCGTTCCTGTTCCAGGGGGAGCCGGACCCCGGGGGGGGCGACCCAGAGCATCCCCTCTCCGAGTACCCCTGGTTCCACGGCACCTTGTCCCGGCTGAAGGCCGCCCAGCTGGTCCTGGCTGGCGGCCCCAGCAGCCATGGTGTCTTCCTGGTGCGACAGAGCGAGACCCGGCGTGGGGAGTACGTGCTGACCTTCAATTTCCAGGGCAAGGCCAAGGTGAGTGGCCGAGCCCGTGGACCCATCCCCAGAGAAGGGCCAAGAGCCCTGGGGCCGCAGAGCCTGTGGCCATGGTCTGACCCACTTCTCCGCTTCTCCCCTTCCCCCTGCCAGCACCTGCGCCTGTCGCTGAACGAGGACGGGCAGTGCCGCGTGCAGCACCTCTGGTTCCAGACCATCTTCGACATGCTGGAGCACTTCCGAGTGCACCCCATCCCGCTGGAGTCGGGCGGCTCCAGCGACGTCACCCTGGTTAGCTACGTGGTGGCCTCGCAGCGGCTGCATGGTGAGAGCGTGGGGGGGCCCTGCTGCACTGGGGGTGGGGGACGGCAGCCCCAGGGCACTGCGGGGTGGGTGTGCCGGGCGCCCGGGAGGGCACATCAGCTGCAGTTCCATCGGAGGCTCACAGCTCATTCATAACTGGCTGGAGGAGGCGTGGCTGGAGGCTCCCTGTCTGCCTGCTCCCCCGTGGGATCTGGAGGGGAGGGAAGCCATGGGGCTGGCTGTTCCCTCTCTGTCTGTCTGTCTCTGTCTGCGTGGCTGGGTCTCCGTGCTGTGGGGGTTCCCATCCGGCTGTCTGGAGAGTGTCTGTCAGGGGAGGGGCATTTCCAAGCCCCAGGCTGGTTGTTTCCCATCTGGCTGGGGGGAACATGTGTTTGTGTCTTGCTGCCTGGGAGAGGAAGCATGCGTGTGGTTGGGGGAGAGGGCTTGTGTCTATCTGGGGCTGGGGGAATGTGTGGAGGGAGGCGGGCGTGCGTCTGGCTCAGCGGGCAGGGGGTGCATGTGTCCAGGTGGGCAGGCGTCTGGCTCAGTGGGGGGAGACGGGCACCGCCCGTGTCTGGCTCGGGGAGGCGGGTGCACGTGTCCGGGGGGGCAGAGGGAGGTGGGCTCACGCGTCTGGCTCGGGGTGGGGGAGGCGGGAGTGCATGGGTCCAGCTGGGGGTGGGGGACGGAGGTGGGTGTGGCGTGCATATGGCTCTGGGGGGAAGGAAGTGGGCGCAGTATGTGTATGGTTCGGGAGGGAGGTGTGCGGAGAAGGGGGGCATGGAGCCGTCGGGGGGGGGGCAGTGGGCAGATGTGTTAGGAGAGGGGGTCGTCCAAGCCCTATCTGGCAGTTGTCCTGTGTCTGTCCATCCGTCCGTGCTTTGTCTGTCCCCCCAGGCCGGGCGGCTGTCCCCGTCTGTCCCCCCCACGTCCATCTGTCTGTCCCCGTATCTGACGGGCGTCTCTGTCTTCCCCCCCCTCGTGCCCCCCACCCCTGCAGGCAGGGACAGGGCGGGCAGCCGAGCCGCCGCCTGTGAGCCGACCCAGCGCAGCCCTGACTCGCCCGGCCTCGTCTCCATCGGCGCGAATGACTGTTTGTAAGTGTGAGCCGCGCCGGGGGGCATGGCCCCGAGGGAGGGAGTGAGTGTCTGTTGTGTGCGCCATGGCCCATCATGCCATCCATGGGGAGGGGGCGGGAGGGGCATGTCTGTGAGCTGCTGCTGCTCACCCCCCTTCCCCAGAGCTCCCGTGGGCGGGGGGCCGTTACAGATGTTGGGGGCAGCAGCTGCTGGGGGAGAAGGGTCCCAGGTCTGTCAGGCTGGCCCTCACGGCCTCCTGTGTGACCCTGTCCCTGATGTGGGGGGTGGGGGGCTGTCACCCTGTTATTGATCAGGGGGTGGGGGCTGGGGTTTCAGTGTCAAGGGCATAAACTAACACCTGACCCCGTCTGTCTGTCTGTCTGTCTCCACAGAGCCGAGCACCTCCCATAGCCTGCCCCCCCCGCCCCCATCCTGGCACGCAGCTCCGGAGGGGGGGCCCCTGCAGCCCCCTTGGCTCGTCCCCGAAGCCCCAGCCCCCGGCAACCCCTCCCTGCCGGAGGAGGAGGAGGAAGGGGGCACCACAGGGGACCCGGAGGACGGGGCCACGGGGAGGCTCCTGCAGCTCCAGGTTGAGGAGCCAGAGGGAGACACGGGGCATGCCCGGGCCATCAACAACCAGTACTCCTTCGTCTGAGCCACGTTGGGGGTGGGGCAGCCCCACTGAGCACCCCCAGGGCCCTGCGTCAAGGGAGCCCCAGCCCCACTGTACACCCCCGGGCCCCGTGAGAGGGGGGCCAGCCCCCTTGAATCCAGCTTCCCAGCCTCCCACCTTACATGTGATCATTGAGCCTCTCCCCGCCCCGCAAGGTTGGCCTCAGCGGTACAGAGCCCATTGGGGCAGGAAGGTACGTCGCCCCCCCCCCATTGGCAGAGGGGCTGGGCACCGAAACACTACAGGGCAGGGCCTCTAGAGCGCTACGGGGAGTAAGGGGCTGGTCTTCTCCAGGCCAGGGGGGCCTGCCCCTCCCCCCATGGCTCCGCACGCTGTCACTGAATGTATCCTCATGCATCCCCCGGTGTGACCTCTGACCCCAGGGCGTTCAGCCCCCTTCTGGCCCTGTCCTCCTCCCACCCCAAAGCAACATATTTATACACCTCCCGGAGCCAGCCTAGGGCTACGGGCCAGGCCCCGACACCCCACGTTTGACTGGCCGCACCTTACGGACCCCCCAGTAAATTAAAGAGAAGATACTATATACGTCTGTCCCCTCGTATGTCCCCCAACCTGTGCGCTGCCCCCATCTGTTCTCTCCTCCCTGCCCGATCTCACTCTGCACAGCAGTGCCCCTCGCCCCCCACGGCGCACCCTCCTCACCCCCTTTCAAAATTATTTTTCTACTGTGGAGTAGTTAGACTTTCTTCCCCCTGATCCAGCCTCGGACCCGACCCCACCCCAGCCCCCTGACTCCGCCCTGGCTGGTTTATAGTTGGCCGGGGTCCGTTTGTTGGTTTTTTGTTAATTTTTTTTGGCGTTTGTACGAACCTCATTCACCTTTTAAAGAAAAAGAGGGAAAGAAAAGCTCGACTGCAGCGGCAGTGGCTCCGTCTCTTCTGTGCCCTGGGGGTTGGAACATCACACACCCCGCACTGGCCTCGCCCCCAGGAGCGGCCACCCCAGCGCCAAGGGAGTGTGAGACCCCCCCAAGGAGTGGGGTGACTATGGAGCAGTAAATGTCCCCCCATTGCTGGGGGAGTCCATGGGGGGGCTAAAGGGACACCCCCTGCACCCAGCGTGGGAGCAGGCCCCTGGGGGATAAATACTCCCCTGTGCCTCCCAGGGCAGAGGCCGCCGGGAGCTGGGCCAGTGCTGGGAAGGGAGGGGGCTAAGACAGGAGCCCCAGCCGCTAGGGTGCAGGGGCCACGCTGGGGATGGTGGCAGCACAGGCAAGTGGGGAGGGTAAACCCNCCCCCCCCCCCCCCCCCCCGGCCTCCAGAGCCCCTGGTGCTGCTGAGGGCGCGCGGGGCCCTGGCCCGGGCCCTGGCCTCGTCCCTCCCGCTCGGCACCGCAGCCTGGCTGTGGGGGTGCCTGCAGCGCTGACCCCTGGCCAGAGCTGGTCACTTAGCTCAGCGGGGAGACCCCGTGCCCCAGACTGGAGCAGTGGGGCCTGCCCCCTGGCGCCGCTGGGGGTAATGGCATGGGGGGGTGAAGGATAACCCCCCCCCCGCACCCCTGGGCTGCGCAGCTCACACGGGGGGCAGGCCCCTGTTAGCTCCCAGCTGCAGCCCCCTGTGCCCTGGGTCCCCCTGCCCGGCAGCCGGGACCAGGGAGGACCAGGCTGGCCTGGGAGGTGGGTGCTGGGAGTGGATCGAGACAGCAGGGGGCGCTGCTGGTCCCTGTGGTTTTCTACGGAGCCCCTGGGAGTGCCCCTCTCCCCCCGGGGGACACGGAGCCGAAAGCAAATAAACCAGAATCACTGCAGATGGGAGATCAGAAGTGGGGGTCAGGAGGGGCACGGGGTGGGGAAGCCAGGGCTGGGCTGGCAGGGGCTGCGGGTGAGGAGTGAGGGGCACTGGCAGGGCTGGGGGGAGCCCAGGGCTGGGCTGGCAGGGGCTGCGGGTCGGGAGTGAGGGGCACCGGCAGGGCTGAGGGGAGCCCAGGGCTGTGCTAGCGGGGGCTGCGGGTCGGGAGTGAGGGGCACTGGCAGGGGCTGCGGGTCGGGAGTGAGGGGCACCAGTTTATCAGGGGAGGGGTGAAGAGTCCAGGACTGGGCTAGTAGGGGGTTGAGGGGCATCAGCAGAGCTTGTGGCAGCCTTGTTGGGCTTCTATGCCCAGATCAGACAGCGACTGCCCTTGTTCTCTGGGTCCAGGGGGGCTGTGGAGGGGCGGGATGTGTGGGGGCTGAGGGGAGAGCAGTGATGCAGGGAGGGGATGGCAGCTGGAATTGGGCGGGGGCTGGTGTGTGTCCCATAGGGCCCCCCCTTTCACCCAGCTTGGGGCAGTATCGGTTCCCCAGCTCCAGGTTGGAGCAATTTCCTGGCACAGGGGCTCATGGGTCCTGATCCCTCTTGGGTCTGGTACGGAATTTCTGGGGCTCCCCTGGGGGACATACTGCCTGGGGAGACTGAGTCAAAGCCCTTGATCCCCAGCTGGATCCACCGGGGGTGTGGGGGTGTGTCTCAGTCCGGTTCTGTGGGGCAGCCAGCCCCTCCCCCTCCCCCCCATGAATGGGGCATGGAGACCGCACTTGCGTGGGGGGCTGTGGAAGCCCCAGCCCAGCTGCCCTCCCCAGAGCGCCCCGCCAGCCCCGCATGCCGAGCGCTCGCCCCTGAGAGCTCCAGAACCCCCCGGGGACAAAGCTGCTCTGTGTGACCTTGTTCCCAGCAGCCACCTGGCCCTGTGGAGACAGACAGGGCCAGCTGCGCGGGGGGGGGGGCAGCAGGAACCAACCAGCCTCATCAGGGATCCCTTGGAAAACTGATCACCTTGTTAAACTGGGGGTGGGTGAAGGAGGGGGGCGGGCCCCTGGGCTGGGAGGCTGGAGGTGGGCGCAGGCAGGGTTAGCCCATCATTTGGGACTCTGGCCTCATGAGAGGTCTTAGTGCATGTCCGGCCTTCCCTTGGGCCTCGCACCTTGCCACAGACCCCCAAATAAGACCAGCCAGACGGACTCCTGCAGGGAGCCCCGTGATCGGTGCTGAGCGTTCAGAGTGAGCGATGCCTCGAACGGCGGAGAATCCACTCCCCAAAGCCACAGTGGCCCAAAGGTCAGTTCCTAGAGGAGTTGGGAAAATTAGACTTCTGCCTCTTGGATATTTTTCACAGGAAAAAGTAACCCTAGTGAAAACAGCCCTGTCCCACGGGAAACGCTGACATGAAGCCAGAGCGCGTTTTCATTTGGGCTTCAAATTAGTGGTATGTGTTTGTGTCTTATGGGAGCACCCTGGAGCTGCAGACCTGGGGCAGAAGCCTGGTGTGCCAGGTGCTGTACAAATACAGCAGCACGTCGGGTTGGTTTTGGAACCAAATAAACAGTTCGAGCAGCTGGGGAAAGCTGCTGCTCGCTCGCTCACCCCCCGCCCCATAGCCATGTGCGTGAGTGCCTGCTGCCGGGCACGCAGACGGCCTCCGAGCCCCCTCTCTGGGCGTGACGTCAAGGCAGCCACCCCACCTCAAGTGTTCATCCGTGGAGAGATCAGCTTGAAAACCAGGTTTTCCACCAAGCAAAATGCCGGAGGCTGCTTATTTGCCTGCTGCCTCTGCAGCTTTTGGGGGGTTGCGTCCTCCCAGCTTGTCTCGCTGACTGCAAAGGGCAAGAATCTGACTTAGGGATGCCAAGATCCTGCTGCAATCACAGGACTCCAGGAGCTGGGGCTCAGTGGAAACCCTCAAACAGGATGAGAGCTGGCAGCACTGCAGGGATGGGGCATGGAGCCGGCATGCTTGGGTAGGGGCATGGCCACTGGCTACACCCAGGTTCATGGGACCTCTTCACCCCACGCAGGCATCAGGGTGATTGGGGATGCGCTTGCATCCTTGGCAGCTGGGTGGATGTCACTGGGGAAGCAGCTTCCCAGGGCCCCACCAGCCAGGTTGAGGCTATAAGGCTCCTGTGGTTTTCTTCTGGCCATGGGAAAAGTCTGGGTGGGGACTGGGGGCTGAATTGCAGCCCAGGGCTCTGGCTTCTCATAACCCCTCTGCCTGGGAGAGAGAGAGTCAGACACGACCACTCCCCACCACAGAGGGGACTTCGTCTCCTCCAGCTGGAACACAAAGGGGCTCAGCTCACAGGGCCCTGGGCCCCTCACTGGGTCTGGAACACAGCACCCCTGGCGCACGGATGGGCCATGGGTTGTGGCTGGTGCCCCACTGTCACGGAGTGTGGGGGAGTCCGGGCCCTGTNGCCCCACATGTGGGACATGGGGCGGGGTTAGCGTGCCCCAGAGGCTCCTTGCCAAAGGGCCCGCTGGTCTTTGCAAACAGCTCTCACCGCAGACCTGACAAACTCACTGCTCCAAAAACGCTGTACAAGCCGTTTGCCAGAAGGAGGAACATGAGGCGTCTGCAGGAGGCGCCTGACTTGTCAAGATTCACAATCCTTGTGTGCCGTGTGCCCCAAAGAGCTAACAAAGACTGTGTTGCTACTGCCAGGGTGCGTGGGGGGCTCGGGGTGCGACTCAGCCACCGGGAGGGGTTTGTCCCAGCGTGAACCAGTCATTGACCCCCCTCCCTCATTAGCCAGGTAATGCCGGTTCTAGTCTTCCCTGGCCACAGCCCAGCCAGTCGCTGGAAAACCAGTAAAGACAATAGCCGATGAGCACAGCCAATGGGAGGTGACCCAGCCCTCCGGGGAGCAAAGACAATCGCGTCTCAGGATAGCAGAGGCCCTCGGCGCACAGTCATTGAGGGAACCCCTGGAGGGGGGCTTCCATGAACGTCTGGCTCCTGGGCCTTGGGCGTGGCAGGGAACCCTGTTAGCTAGACCAGGGTACTGCAGAGACGGGCGGAACCAGGGCTGTGGCTCACACTTTGCTCTGGGTTGTAACCAGGTGTTCCCATCACTTCTCATCATTCCCATAAACCTGCATATGGTTTGCTACATGAGCGGCCAGGTGCTGCCTGGTTCCTGGGGCGCGGTTTGAGGGAACACGAGGCCCATGGCTCCTGTGGGGCAGAGGCTCTGGGATGGCTGCGAGCAGCCAGTGTTGGGCTGCATGGCACAGGGGAGCGATGCAAAGCAACGCGGGAACTGGGGGGGCACCTACCGTTACCCTGCGAGGCGAGCTCAGGGCTGGTGTAGCCCAGATAGAACGCGGGAGCGGCTGGTGGGGCCAAGGAGCCGCCCAGCAGCCACCAGACTCCGTCCTGCTGGGCAGGGGTACCGAGGGGTCCCATGGCTGTGCCCCATATACAGGCCATGGGGCTCACAAGGGGTCAGTGCCCCCTCTATGGGGTGGGTTTAGTGCCCCATGTGCAGGACACAGGGGCTGTAACTGGCTCCTTAGCGGATGCAGGCCCACATGGGGCAGTGTCCCAGCAGGCAGGCAGGGCTGGGCCCCAGGAGCGGAGACAGAGCTGCATGGGATGGGGGCATGGGATGGGGGCATGGGTGGTGCCCTGGGGCCAGTCCCCAGGAGCGTGGTGTTGTACCAATAGAATAAAAACCAGCAGGATCTTATTAAGAGGGATAAGGCAAAGATGCCACATTTATTATAATAACAATTTGATTTATGACCAATAACTAATATCTTAATCCTTATACACACACATTATACCTATACACACACACATACACATTCACACACACACACACATCCATCAGATGTTCTGCAGCTCTGCATAGTTACCAGTCCTGAACATAGCTTGAGTTCGTGGCTTGATTTTGCAGCTTGGGTTCGTAGCTCGTGGCGGTAACTGGCCAGGAAATCCGGGCACAAAGAAGGGCTGGGTCTCTGTTGGGCATGCACTGATGCCCTTCCATGTTGGCAGCAGAATGTTACCCTCCAAAGTCTTCCATCTCACCCAGCCTTTTTGTAGGCTGTAGTTTGAATCCAGAGTCTATAGGTCTTGCTGTGTCACGCTGCCTCTGGGTTTGGTGATTGATCACCCGTCAATTGCAGATGTGACTTTCAGCCTGGGACCTGGCTTTGATCTTCCTTCTATTGCACCTTTTCTTTTTAGGGTGGACACTTCTTACTTTGTTAGGGCTCTTGTCTGCATCTTCAGCCGTTGGTGTTTGAACTCTCTTTCCTCAGGACAGGCTGGGGCTGGAGGTCGATTCCATCATCCATCCATACCTCATTCACACATCTAAACTAAACTGATCAGATTACAGCAGGGTTTGCAAAAATGAAGGATGGAGCCAGCTTTTACAAAATGGAGTAAGCGTTTTAAAATGGGGTTTGAATTACATATGGCAAACAGTGAACAGAAGTTACAATGTCGGCAAGTGTAATGAATGGTGAACAGACGTTACAATACTGAAACAGTGCAAGTCTCAGTGATTTAAGCAGGAATTGGATTGATAGTGAAACTTACAAAGGCAGCTGACCCAACAGCTATGGCTCTTAACAAGCATCTTAATTGTCAATTAGCCAGTTATTGGGGTAACCGGTTTTATGTATGAATGTTAAGTATCAGAGGGGTAGCCGTGTTAGTCTATAAGGTGCCACAGGATTCTTTGCTGCTTTGAATGAATGTTGTTTCATTCATAAAACTTTACTTATGAAGTTACATTAATAAAGTCAACAATTAAAAACAATTTCATTCATCAGTTCTACAGTGGGGGGGTGGAGCCATGGAGCAGTAGTACCATGGGGGGCAGTGCCATGGCGTGGGATGGGGGTTGGTGCTAGGGGGTTCAGTGCCTGGGGACTGCTCCCCGGGGCGGTGCTGGCAGCTGCGGCCAGGGCTGGGGTGGTGGAAATCTCTGCGCTAGGATCCCTAATCCGGGGGCAGCAGCTGCTCCCCCTCCCCCGGCTGGGCTGTTTATTTTCAGCACACGCAGCCCAGCAGGTCCCTTATAGGGTAACGGAGCGTGGCCCAGCCCCACAGCTCCTTCAAGATGGATGGGGGGGGGGGCAAGGTCCCTGAGCAGCCCCTGTGCACAACCATGTGTCAGGGGACAGTGCTCACACTAGTGACACCAACATGCTGCCCCCAGGCACTACTGGCCCCTTCCATGGGTGTGAACTCACCACTGACACTGACATGGGGGGGCCCACAATGCAGCCTCCTCTGCACCATACACGACCTCTCCTCAGACACAGCGATGATGGGGGATTAGAGTTCCCAGCTCCCCCCCCACCTCAATACACCCCCCACGCACCCAGCTCCCCCCACTCACCCAGTTCCCCCAACGCACCCAGCTCCCCCCACCTCAATACACCCCCCACACACCCAGCTCCCTCCGATGCACCCAGCTCCCCCCACCTCAATACACCCCCACGCACCCAGCCCCCCAACGCACCCAGCCCCAATGCACCCAGCTCCCCCCACCTCAATACACCCCCAATGCACCCAGCCTCCAATGCACCCAGCTCCCTCCACCTCAATACACCCAAACACACCCAGCTCCCTCCAATGCACCCAGCCCCCAACGCACCCAGCCCCCCCACGCACCCAGCTCCCTCCAATGCACCCAGCCCCCAACGCACCCAGCCCCCCCACGCACCCAGCCCCCCCACCTCAATACACCCCCCACTCACCCAGCTCCCTCCGATGCACCCAGCCCCCCAACGCACCCAGCCCCCCCACCTCAATACACTGCCCCAATGCACCCAGCTCCCTGCACCGCAATACACCTCCCCAACGCCCCCAGCACCCTCCATACACCGAGCTCCCAACATACCCCACTTCACCCGTCACCCAAGCTCCCCACATCCACCCAGGCCCCAAGGCACACAGCTCCCCCAATGTACACAGCTCCCAATGCACCCAGCTCCCTCCAATGACCCAACCCCCACCTCAATACACCGCCCCAATGCACCCAGCTCCCTCCAATCCACCCAACCCCCACCTCAATACACCGCCCCAATGCACCCAGATCCCCCATGCACCCAGCCCCCAATGCACCCAGCTTCCACCATGCACCCAGCTCCCCCAATGCACCCAGCCCGCAGCACACACAGCTCCCTGTGACACCCTGGCACCCCCATATTCACCACTGTCATATAATAATAATTAGGATCTGTTTTGTAGAAAGTCTGCCTTGTGAGGTGTCATTCTAAAAGTCTTGAGCTGCTAGACAGTAATATCTCGTTGGATTGAATGTGCTATCGTCGTATGTGACGTTATGAAGTTGGGCTATGTATGTGGTACTGAAACATGTGAGGTTGAAAACACCCACAAGCAGCCTTTCAGGTACGACAGTAAAAAGGCCAAACAATGTTAATGGCTTATTGAGGACATGCACAAGCACAAGGATCACCCCAGGAACTGTGTGCACTAGAAACCTCTCAGAGCTCGCACTGCACAATGGGAACTGTCTGACCCAGGTCATAGCAAAAGAGCTTCCCAGCAAGTGGAAAGAAGATATAAAAGGGAGAAATAACATCATGACTACACGTCACTCTCCCTACAACCACACACCTGAAAGTACCAGAGGAAAAAGACTGAACTGGGGGAAGTGCTGATCCCAGGCTAAGAGGATTTCTAGCCTGTGTATGGAAACCTGGTGGACTGTTTGTATCATGAGCCAGGGTGAGAAATTGCTAATTCAAACCCAATCTTTCTCCTATTTTAGGCTTAGTTGGCAGTTTTGTTTATTTGCTAGATAATCTCCTTTGATCCGTTTGCTATCACTTATAATCACTTAAAATCTATTTTCTGTAGTTAATGAATCTATTTTAGATTTTACCTAAGACACTGTGTGTTGTTTGAAGTGCAAAGGGGCTAAATCTCAGCTCATGAACAAGAGTTGGTGCACGTCCACTTTCCTTTGTAGAAGTGTTGAACCGGGTAATACATTCATACTGGTGGGGTTTTGACCAGGACAGGATGGTTCAGCTCTGGGGTCCTAGCCTGGGAAGCTGGGGGTTATCTTGGCTGTAGCCTCTCGATTGTTGTTTCATGCAGTGGCTGGCCAAAGCCTGCATGCACCTGCAGCTGGGTGTGTGCCTGCCTGTGCAAACGCTGGTTGGAGTGTAGGATTGGGAGCAGTGAAAAGCTTGTCACACCAGCACAGTGCTGATAGGGAGCCCAGCCTGGCATGGGGGAGCCTGGTGAGTCAGAGGGCTCAGTGGTACCCCAGGTCCAGGTTGCACCCCAGGGGAGGATCCATCACACTGCCCCCAACACACCCAGCCTCCCCGATCCACCCAGCTCCCCCATACACCTAGCCCCCTACCTCAATACAGCTCCCTACCTCAATACAGTTCCCTGCACCCACCCATCCCCCAACACACAGAGCTCCCCCAATCCACCCAGCTCCCCCATACACCCAGCTCCCCTATGCACCCAGCTCCCATCTCAATACATCACCCCAACGCAAACAGCTCCCTGCACCCACCCATCCCCAAACACCAAGAGCTCCCCAATCCGCCCAGCCCCCAATGTACCCAGCTCCCCCCATGCACCCGGCCCCCCAAAAACACCCAGCTCCCCCCATGCACCCGGCCCCCCAAAAACACCCAGCTCCCCCCACCTCTTTACACTGCCCCAACGCACCCAGCCCCTCACTCATCCAGCTCCCCCCATACACCCAGCTCCCCCCATACACCCAGCTCCCAACAAACTCAGCTGCCCCATATACCCAGCACCCAACGATATTCTATGATTCTATGATTCACCCAGCTCCCCGATTCACCCAGCCCCCCATGTCACCTAGTTCCCCTATACATCCACCCCAGCACACCCAGCTCCTCCATCCCCAACCTCAAAGTGCTCTGGCCCCAGTCCCCCCACCCCACCTCAGCCCCAGCTCTCCCCCCAGCACAATCACATGCAGGACGCTGACGCCCTCACGTGTTGGACCCTCGTTGTGCTCCATGGACTGCTCCTCCAAGTGCCATTCCCTCTCCGCGTCAGGGAATCCCCTCTTGTCCTTCCCCCTCTCCCCTCCCCCCTTGCTGGGATTCCCTGTCCCTGAGGCCTGGAGCAGCCTCATATCACACACACACCGGGGGGGCAGGGAGCAGACCAGGTCAGCTGCAGCCCCCAGCGTAAGGGGTGAGAGTACAATCTGAGAACCGTCCGTTGCCCCTCCCCCGCCTGACCCCATTTCAGGGAGGCGGGGAGACTGGCTCCTTTAAACCAGTCACCCTGGTTCAAAGTCAGCCATGGGTGCACCTCAGCAGCCAGGACTCTTGGGTTCTCCCACCAGCTCTGGTAAGGGAGTGGGAGACTGGGAGAAAGGAGCCTGGGTTCTATTCCCTGCTGTGCCCCAGGTCTCTGTGTGATCAGCCCCTTCAGAGCTCTGTGCCTCAGTTTCCTTTTACTCAGTGCTTCCCCCTGCCCCGTCCAGCTGTCTGTCATTCTCTCCAGCACCTGACCCACAGGGCTGTGGTCCCAGCTGCAGCAGCCGGGGTGGGGGCAACCCGTCCGCTTCAGAGACCCCCGGCACCAAGAGGGCCTGGAGTTTGATGGTGTGTGTGTGTGTGTGTGTGTGTGTGCGCATGAGCGAGAAAGAGATACAGCTGTGGGGAGCCACCCCACCCCCCCAACCCTGCAGAGCTGGGGGTCGCAGGCCCCACTCTGACCACCCCCCAGCACGATTCCCCCCATCCCTCCTTACCCTTTCGCCCCCCCCCCCCCCCCCCCGCGGGGGGGGGGGGGGGGACGGGTGGGGGGGGGGGGTCGGGGTGGGGCCTGCGCCCCCCAGCTCGGCGGGGGGGGGGGGGAGGGAGAAATCTGGGGGCTCAGGCTCTCTGCAGACTCTGGCAGCATTGCTGCATTGGTCACTCAGAGCAGCTCCCCAGTTTCAGTGCAATCAGCAGACTCAGGCTTGACTCTGGATTCAACTGGTGGGATTGAGACCAGAATCTGCCCTCCCATTCACAGCAAGGTGCGCTGCCAGAGCCAGACAGGGCTGCATGGGGGGCAGGGGATTGTGGGGGGGCAGAGCTCTGTGCTGCTGCACGGTCTCTGGGAAGGCTCAAAGGTTTTGAAAATGGGGTCAGAGATGGAAATGCCTCACTAGGCTGGAAGATTAATGTTCCCTTTCAACTCCTCTGGGAGTCAGGACGCCTGGGTTCTATCCCCAGCGCTGGGAGGGGAGTGGGGTCTAGTCATTGGGGGTGGGAGTCAGGATGCCTGGGTTCTATCCCCAGCGCTGGGAGGGGCAGGTGCTGAGACGAGACCCTCAGCAGCTGTGCCACCCCAGTCACTGAGGACATGGATCTGTGGTGGGGACAAGCCACCCCAATCCCCATGGAGCAGAAGCCGTAAATTAACTTTCCTGCCAACACCCAATAAATCAGCTTCCATCGCCACCCTCCCCCCGAATATCCCAGCTGGGGCCAGTCACCTCAGGACAGGACAGGGAGCAGCCAGTCAGGGTGCCATAGGGGTGGGGCAGGCTGGGATTGCAGTTCCCTTGGGGGCAGGGATGTGGGAGGCTGGGGGAAATGAGACTGGCTCAGCAGGGATCCATGTGGGTGGGGAGCAGGGCCCTATGACTCACTGGCTGCCCAGCCCCCAGGCTGCTGCTGGAGAGGAGTCTGGGTGCAATGGGGCCCCATGGAATATGCCGCATCCCCCCGCCCCCCCAGGGGCAGATAAATGCCCCATTAACAACCTGGGCCCAGACACAGGGATCCCACTAGGCCGTCCCAAGACCACAGGCCAGGACTCCTCCATCCTGTGCCCCTCCCCCCGACCAGGATCCCCCCAAGCCCGTGCCCTTGTTCCTCGCTGCCGGGTCCCCCTGCCCTGCACACGATTCCCGGAGCCTCCCGGCCCGAGCCCTGTCTATGCACCGAGGAGCTGAGCTGGCTACCGACCGATCGCGTTACTGCTGCTGGCTGCACCCTCTCCCCCCCCTTCAGCCAGAGGCGGGTTTTACCCTTCGGCGGGACCCCCGTTCACCCGCCCTCCGGCCCGGCGCTCCAAACGGGGAAATGAGGTCGGGGTGTGGGGGCGCCCATTTTTCCGGGGGCCCCCAATTGGCCCATTTCCCCGTTGGCCAAGTGGCTAATCCGCCACTGCCTCCAGCCCTCAACCCCACTGCCCTGCCCCCAGCACCACTGAGACCCCAGCCCCACTACCCTGCTGCCATCCCAGCCCCCTGCCGCACTGCCCTGCCCCTATCCCAGCCTCCAGCCCCACTGAGCCTCCAGCCCTCAGCCCCATTACCCTGCCACCATCCCACCCCCAGCCCCACTGATCCTCCAGCCCCCAGGTCCATTGCCCTGACCCCATCCCACCCCCAGCCCCACTACCCTGTCCCCCAGCCCCCCACCCCGTCACCTCTCCACCCCATTTCCTAATGCCCTGCTCTGCCCCACAACAGCATCCCTGACCCCAGGCCATTTGCCCTGCCCTGGTTCCCACCCCATCTCCCTGAGATCTCCAATCCATGCCCCCTACACCTCCTGTTCCCCAAGGGCCCCCCAGCCCCAATGGAGCCAGGTCCCCTCTGTTCTTCTGGCAGCTCCATTCACCCCAGACCCTAACTGGGGGGCAGAGGGGAGATGCAGTGAGCGTGGAATCCCTGCACGGGGACGGGGAGGGGGTGTCGCTGTGCCCCCTGCCCCACCCAGCAGCAGACACAGCAGGAGCAGAGGGGCCTGGCCCCCGGCATCGGCATCGCCTGAGGTGTAAAGTCTCTGACAAGACAGACGTGGTTTCCCAGGGGTTTCTGCACAGCATTCATGTGGGCACAGCCAGGGTGCACTGGCCCCGGCAGGAATGGTGGAGATGCACAGATGGGAAGACAGACGCAGACCCAAAATGAAAATCCTTCTCACGTCCCACCCGCTCCAAATCCCTCCACCAGGCACTCAGTCCCCCCGATGGTCACCCCTGAGCTCAGCCACCAGGGCTCCTGGCCCTTCCCTTTGGGAGGGAACACCCTCCCTCCCTGGGCTCACAGCTCCCCCCCCCGCCCTCGCCAGCCCTGGGGCTGCTGGCCCTTCCCCCACAGAGGGGATCCCCCCCGTCTCACCGCCCCCCCCAGCCCTGGGGCTGCTGGCCCTTCCCCCACAGAGGGGATCCCCCCCGGCTCACCCCCCCCCAAGCCCATGGGCTGCTGGCCCTTCCCCCACAGAGGGGATCCCCCCCAGCTCACCCCCCCCCCAGCGCTGGCACTGCTGGCCCTTCCCCCACAGAGGGGATCCCCCTGGCTCACACCCCCCCCAGCCCTGGGGCTGCCTGCCCTTCCCTCGGGTGGGTCGATCTAGATGGGTTGCTGGTTAGTGATTGTGGGCACAGCTGGCTGGGTAGCTGGTGGGGGGCACATGGGATCTGGCCAGCGGGTGCAGCTGTGGACGGCCAGCACAGGAGCTCAGCTGGCTGGGGGTAGACAGAGGAACGGAGGGCTGGACCGAGGGAAGGGGGTGAGGACAAGGAAATGTGAGTGAGACAAGCCCTGAGCCGCGTGTCCATTATGGCCAAGGGACAGAAATAACCCGCAAGGAGCCAAGGAGCAGGATGGGGGGTGGGGGAGGTTTCTTGCAAGGACCTGGCAGACGTTGAGTGACATCTCGGTGTGCGGCCGCCTCAGCCACTCTCCTAAGTCACCTCTCGGCCTCCCTCCCGCTGCCTCAAGTCAGCAAAAATACCTCCCTGCGCAGAATGCCATATGTGTGCCGGTGCCTGCTGTGATGTCAGGGGAGCTGCCCAATGGGAGCACAGGGACGGGGCCCGGGAGTCTGCCCCGTGGGCTCCCTCATAAGGACCAGGGACAGCCCCAGTCCCCACTGAGGGTGTCTATACCGGGACGGGTTGCGTGGGTTCCCCTGTCGGATACTGGGCGCCGAGGAGGGCCATGGTCTGCTGAGCGGCAGGGGACGCAAGGTGGGAGACACTCAGAGACCAACTGACCAGCCGGGGCTTGTGAGGGGCAGAGACAGGCCGAGCCCAGGGGGGACGGGGCTTACGGTGCTGGTGGGGCAGCCATGGAGAACTCCCACACAAAGACCGTGGAGGAGTGTTTGGCCTACTTTGGCGTGAGTGAGAACTCTGGCCTGACGCCCGAACAGGTGAAGAAGAACCTGGACAAATACGGCCCCAACGGTAAGTGCTGGCAGCGCCCTGCATCTTCACACACCTGGCTGGACCAGCCACCGGGGTGGGGAGAGACGAAGCGGAGAGAGGTGGAGCGAGAAAGAGACCGAGAAAGGAAGAAGGATGGAGAATGAGGAACAGAGAGTTTGCTTGTGTCCGGGGAGGGGGGAGGCGGGGGGGGGGGAGAGAAATGTCTGGGGCTGGGGAACGAGAAAGAAGGAGGCAAACAGGCAGACAGAGATGGAGAGAATGGAACAGGTGGCTAAGGGTGCATGGCGTTGGCTGGACACAGAGAGGTGGGATGGAGCGAGAGACACTGAGCGAGGCTGGCATCAGCCACTGGGCCCTGGGAGGGCTGTAGCAGCATGAGGGGAGCCGGGTGTCAGGGCAAGAATCAGCAGGGCTCCCAGAGCCACATATCGGAGCCCGGGGAGCTGCGTATCAGAGCCCAGGGGACCGCGTATCGGAGCCTGGGGGGGGCCACGTATTGGAGCCCTGGGAGCTGCGTATTGCAGCTCGGGGAGCTGCGTATCAGAGCCCAGGAGCCGCGTATCGGAGCCTGGGGGGGCCGCGTATCGGAGCCCGGGGGGCCCGCGTATCGGAGCCCGGGGAGCCGCGTATTGGAGCCCGGGGGGGCCGCGTATTGGAGCCCGGGGAGCCGCGTATCGGAGCCCGGGGAGCCGCATATCGGAGCCTGGGGGGGCCGCGTATTGGAGCCCCGGGAGCCGCGTATTGGACCCCAGTGGGGCCGCGTATTGGAGCCCCGGGAGCCGCGTATCGGAGCCCCGGGAGCCGCGTATCGGAGCCCAGGGAGCCGTGTATTGGAGCCTGGGGGGGCCGCGTATCAGAGCCCGGGGGGCCTACGTATCGGAACCCTGGGACCCGCCTATTGGAGCCCATGAAGCCACATATCTCGGCCCAGGGAGCCGCATATCAGAGCCCGGGAAGCCACGTATCAGAGCCCGGGAAGCCGCGTATCAGAGCCCGGGGAGCCACGTATCAGAGCCCGGGGAGCCGCGTATCAGAGCCCGGGAAGCCGCATATCAGAGCCCGGGAAGCCGCGTATCAGAGCCCGGGAAGCCACGTATCAGAATCAGGGTCAGAGCCTATCACAGAGAAGCCAAAGATGCAGACACAGGCAAGGCCCGGCTGTCCTGGGGACAAGGCAGCTGCTCCTTGGCTAAGAATAACCTGCCTGTAATTCCCTCTGGAATGGATCGGACACCAGAGATGCTGCATGGGGCGGAGGCCATCCTTCACTCTGCGCCTCCTGTCCTGGCACAGGGTTAAGGGGAGCCCCTAATGCCGGCGGGGCAGGAAAGTCCTGTGCTGGGCCAGCATGTGTGGAAGTGATGGGTGGCTCAGACTGCAACTGAGGATGGGCATGATCCCAACCGCACCGTGGTGCCCCTCCTAGCCCCATATCCTCCAGCTTCCTGCCACCCCCAGCCCCACTGGGCTTGGTGCAAGTCCCAGAGCAGCAGGCCAAGGAGCTCGGGAACACTCAGCCCAGCTCGGGTCACTGCAGGAGACTGTGTGAGTGAGTAGTTGTGTGTGAACGACTATGTTTGTCTGCAGCTATGTGTGTGAGGGCGTGGTCATGTGTGTGTGTGAGGGTGTGTAGGTGTGTATGTGCGTTCCTGTATGTATGAAGGTGAGTTCACATGCGTGTGGGTGTGTTTACATGTGTGTGCGCAGGTGTGTTCATGTGTGTGAGGGCGTGTTTACACCAGTGGGCATGTGAGCACCCCATTCTCTGCGTGTCTGTGCAGCCCCAGCTAGGGAAATATAGGGCCCTGGTACCTCATTTCAGCTGGGCCTATCCCTCTCCCATTTCACCCCATTAATTTTTGGGGGCCCCGCCCCCCCTTTTCCTCCTTCTGTCAGCCCAGCGTGTGTCTCAGTGTGTCGTGCGCACACCAACACACTCTCCCCTTAGCCTGCCAAAGGCACCAGGGCTCGGGGCCCCATGCCCTGTGCGACCCTGGGCTGGGATGTTGTGCCCCAGGCCAATGAATCCATCTGCCCCTGGTTGTGTGCCATGTCCCCTCATTTGGGGCTCGTTCCTGTCTCCCCCGCGTGCAGCATGCGCCCTGCCCCGGGGGTTCCCCGCTCACGGTGCTAACCAGCCTCTTCTCCTCTCTTCCTTCACTCCGGCGGCGGCGGCTCCATGGGCAGAGCTTCCGGCAGAGGAAGGTGAGTCCCAGCCACTGGTGGCCCCAAAACCGCAAAGTGCCAGAGCCCACAGCAGCCACCGCCGGCCACATCCTCAGGCCAGCCCCAACCTCTCTCTAACCCAAACCCTGGGGCCAACGCCCCCCCATAACTCCCCACGGCCCCTCCATCACCCCATAACCTGACCCCTGTGGCCAGCCCCCTGTCCATAACCCACTGCTCCCAGGGCCCACGGCCCCTCTGATAGCCCAGTGCCTCCATTGCCCTATAACTTTACCCCTGTGGCCAGCGCCCTCAACCCACTGCCCCCAAGGCCCTCCCTTGCCCCACAACCTGACTCCCCAGCTCTGACCCCCATTCTCCATTCCGGCTCCAGCCCCGGGACTCGCAGGGCTGCCCGTTTGGGTTGCAGGGATTCCTGGAGCTTTCGTCACCTGAGAGAATCTTTAATTCCTGGTGACTCCAGGACAGTCCTGGAGGGCTGGCACCTAGTGCCTTGGTGTCCCTGCCTCTGACCCCCTGCGCCCCACACCCAAGGAAAATAGGGGTGGGATCCCTGGTGGGGGGGGGGGGGGTATCCCTGCTGCTCCCTGACCCTGCCCCACTCCCCAGGCAAGTCCATCTGGGAGCTGGTGGTGGAGCAGTTTGAGGACCTGCTGGTGCGAATCCTGCTGCTGGCGGCCTGCATCTCCTTCGTGAGTGGGGGGGGGGGGGGGGGGGGGGGGGGGGGCGGGGGGGGGGGGGGGGGGGGGGGGGGGCGGGGGGGGGGGGGGGGGGGGGGGGGGGGGGGGGGGTGGGGCGGGGGGGGGGCCGGCCGGGGGGGGGGGGGGGGGGGGGGGGGGGGGGGGCTGGGGTCCCCGGGTGTGGGAGGGGCTGCATCTCCTTCGTGAGTGACGGGGGGCTGGGGTGCCAGGGTATGGGAGGGGCTGCATCTCCTTCATGAGTGACGGGGGGCTGGGGTCCCAGGGTATGGGAGGGGCTGCATCTCCTTCATGAGTGACGGGGGGCTGGGGTCCCAGGGTGTGGGAGGGGCTGCATCTCCTTCATGAGTGACGGGGGGCTGGGGTCCCAGGGTATGGGAGGGGCTGCATCTCCTTCATGAGTGACGGGGGGCTGGGGTCCCAGGGTATGGGAGGGGCTGCATCTCCTTCATGAGTGAGAGGGCGGGGCTGGGGGTCCCAGAGAGCTGGGGAGTCCCAGGTGGCTGGGCAGAGGCTGCATCTTTGTCATGAGTAGTGGGGGGCACTGGGGGGTCCCAGAGTGCTGCAGCTCCATGAGTGACTGGGGGGTCCCAGAGGGCTGGGGGAGGGACAGTGCTGGGAAGGGAGCTCTCTATGTATAACATCGGCACTGAGGAGTACAGTTTAGTGTGAGAGGCTGGTATGTCCTGGGAAACCCGTGGGGGTAGAGATTGGGAGCCAGGACTCCTGAGTTCTATCCCTGGCTCTGGGAGGGGAGTGGGGTTTAGTGGTTAGAGCGGAGGGGGGGCTGGGAGTCAGGATTCCTGGATTCTATTCCTGACCCTGCCACAGGCCTTCTGTGCCTCAGTTTCCCCCTTTTGAGTGGGGCGGGGTGAAGTCTGGATCACTCCTGTGTGCAAAGTACTGGGAGGTGCCGGGGGACAGGTGTCCCTGGGGAAGGGCCAGGGGTACAGTCCCACCCCGCTCTGTCCAGGCCCCACGCTGTGTCTCTGGCGGGGCGCTGGGGGCCCAGGGCTCCTCAGGCCAGGAGGGGAGCAGGCACTGGGAGGCGTCTTGCATCGTCCTTCACCATGACCTTTCTGTGCGGAGGCCTGGCCCAGGCCCGCCCGGAATTCAGTCTTGAAGGATTCAGTATCGGCTCCCGAAGAGGCAGCATCTCAAGTGTCGGCAGCTGGGCCAGGGCTGCGGGTGGAAGGAGGGAGCCAGGGCTAGGGGGTGGAAAGAGGGAGGCCCAGGGCTGCGTCTGGCAGGTGTTAAAGGATGGGAGACCCTGCCTGGCTAGGCAGTGGAGGGAGGAGGAACCCCTCCCCCCAGTGATTCTCCACCCATGTGGCTCCATCAGCTCTCCTCCCATGTCCCCTTGATCTTGATATGTACGGGGGGGGGGGGGGGTGGCGACAGCTGGGCCCCCCTGTCCTGTTGCGTGAGTGCAAGAGGCCTGTAAACTGATCTCAATTTCACTGGGCCTTGGATGAAACCTGAGTGGGCACAGTTGGGCCCAGCCTGGGCAAGGCTGCAGCATCCCTGTTGTATAACTGTGTGTGTGTGTGGGGGGGGAGCTGGTGTCTGTGAAAAAGTGAGAGACACTGGGGGGGTTCTGTGTGAATGTGTGCACACACCCGTGGCTGCATTGCTGCGGGGGTGAGTCAGAGAGCTGGCCCCTGTGTCTGGGGAGGTGTGCATTGCGCTGCGCATGTGTGCATGCCTGAGGGTGTGTCTGTGCAGGAGTGCTTTGCTCAGTAGGGGTGGGGTGCATTGCTGTAGGTGCAGGGTGTGTCTGTGCACCTAGCTGTGCGGGGTGTGTGGGTGAAATCCAGTCATCACCAGAGTCAGAGCAGCAGGAGGTGACACCCGAGCACCTCAGGAGCCCTGGGGCAGTAAACCTGCAGCTAACCAAGCTGATTGTGACCAGGTAGAGGGGATGGGCCAGAAATGGAAGCTATTTTGGGATAAGATAGATTAATGAGTGTGTATGGAGATAGATGGATGGAGGGAGGGGTAACCACTCTGACTTTTTGCCTATCACTTATAATCACTTAAAATCCACCTTTTGTAATCAATAAACTTACTCTAATGTCTTTCCTTACCAGTGAGTTTGACTGAAGTGCTCGGTAAACCTGCCCAGGTCACAAAGGCTGGTGTATGCCCACTTTCCATTGAGGAAGTGGTGAAACAATTAATAAACGTGCATTGGTCAAGAAAAGGTCTTGAGCGGTGCCAGACGGTATATTCCAGTGGCACAAGGCTGGGAGTTGGGGGGATCTCGCTGGTGCCTTGCTCTGTGTGATTCGTGAATGGCTCTGGGACCATCCATGCAATCTAGCTGGGTGTGGGGCTCCACATGTGGTTGTGCTGAGTGGAAACAGTGCTAGGAGGGGTTTGCTGCTTGTCACCAGTGAGTCATTGTGAGAGACAACCCAGCTTAGTGAGTTAAGGGGACACAGCCATCCCACAGTGCCACGTTGCACCCCAGGGATCTCGTCATAAACCCCATCTATCTATCTATCTATCTATCTATCTATCTATCTATCTATCTATCTATCTATCTATCTATCTATCTATCTATCCCCATACACCCCCATCTATCTATCTATCTATCTATCTATCTATCTATCTATCTATCTATCTATCTATCCCCAGACACCCCATCTATCTATCTATCTATCTATCTATCTATCTATCTATCTATCTATCTATCCCCAGACACCCCATCTATCTATCTATCTATCTATCTATCTATCTATCTATCTATCTATCTATCTATCTATCTATCTATCTATCTATCCCCATACACCCCCTCTATCTATCTATCTATCTATCTATCTATCTATCTATCTATCTATCTATCTATCTATCTATC
>QXTE01000622.1:16872-36639 GCA_003942145.1 Platysternon megacephalum | reverse complement strand
CTATCTATCTATCTATCTATCTATCTATCTATCTATCTATCTATCCCCACCCACCCCATCTATCTATCTATCTATCTATCTATCTATCTATCTATCTATCTATCTATCTATCTATCTATCTATCTATCTATCTTATAAGAACGGCCACACTGGGTCAGACCAAAGGTCCATTTAGCCCAATATCCTGTCTTCCAACAGTGGCCAATGCCAGGGGCCCCAGAGGGGATGAACAGAACAGGGAATCATCAAGTGATCCATCCTCTGTTGCCTATTCCCAGCTTCTGGCAAAGAGAGGCTAGGGACACCATCCCTGCCCCTCCTGGCTAATAGCCATTGATGGACCTGTCCTCCGTGAACTTATCTAGTTCTTTTCTGAACCCTGTTTTAGTCTTGGCCTTCACAACATCCTCTGGCAAAGAGTCCCACAGACTGACTGTGTGTTGCGTGAAGAAATATTTTCTTTTGTTTGTTTTAAACCCGCTGCCTATTAATTTCATTGGGTGACCCCTAGTTCTTGTGTTATGAGAAGGAGTAAATAACACTTCCTTATTTACTTTCTCCACACCAGTCATGATTTTATAGACCTCAATCATATCTCACCTTCGCCATCTCTTTTCCAAGCTGAAAAGTCCCAGTCTTATTAATCTCTCCTCATATGGCAGCCGTTCCATAGCCCTAATAATTTTTGTTGCCCTTTTCTGAACCTTTTCCAATTCCAATATATCTTTTTGGAGATGGGGCGACCACATCTGCACGCAGTATTCAAGATGTGGGCGTACCATGGATTTATATAGAGGTGATATGATATTTTCTGTCCTATTATCGATCCCTTTCTTAATGATGCCCAACATTCTGTTCGCTTTTTTGACTGCGGCTGCTCATTGAGTGGATGTTTTCAGAGAACTATCCACAATGACTCCAAGATCTTTCTTGAGTGGTAACAGCTAATTTAGACCCCATCATTTTATATGTATAGTTGGGATTATGTTTTCCAATGTGCATTACTTTGCATTTATCAACACTGCATTTCATCTGCCATTTTGTTGCCCAGTCACTCAGTTTTGCGAGATCCTTTTGTAGCTCTTCGCAGTCTGCCTGGGATTTAACTATCTTGAGTAGTTTTATATCATCTGCAAATTTTGCCACCTCACTGTTTACCCCTTTTCCCAGATCATTTATGAATATGTTAAATAGGATTAGTCCCAGTACAGAACCCTGGGGGACACCACTATTTACCTCTCTCCATTCTGAGAACTGACCATTTATTCCTACCCTTTGTTTCCTATCTTTTAACTAGTACCTATCCATGAGAGGACCTTCCCTCTTATCCCATGACAGCTTACTTTGCTTAAGAGCCTTTGGTTAGGGACCTTGTCAAAGGCTTTCTGAAAATCTAAATACACTATATCCACTGGATCCCCCTTGTCCGCATGCTTGTTGACCCCCTCAAAGAATTCTAGTAGATTGGTGAGGCATGATTTCCCTTTACAAAAACCATGTTGACTCTTCCCCAAAAAATTATGTTCATCTATATATGTGTCTGACAATTTTGTTCTTTACTACAGTTTCAACCAGTTTGCCCAGTACTGAAGACAGACTTACCGGCCTGTGATTGCTGGGGTCTCCTCTGGAGTCCTTTTTAAAAATTGGCGTCACATTAGCTATCATCCAGTCATTTGATACAGAAGCTGATTTAAATCATAGGTTACAAACCACAGTTAGTAGTTCTGCAATTTCACATTTGAGTTCCTTCAGAACTCTTGGGTGAATCCCATCTGCTCCTGGTGACTTATTACTGTTTAGTTTATCCATTTGTTCCATAACCTCCTCTAATGACACCTCAATCTGGGACAGTTCCTCAGATTTGTCACCTAAAAAGAATGGCTCAGGTTTAGGAATCTCCTTCAGATCCTCAATCGTGAAGACCGATGCAAAGAATTCATTTAGTTTCTCCGCAATGTCCTTATTGTCCTTGAGTGCTCCTTTAGCATCTCGATCGTCCAGTGGACCCCACCGGTTGTTTAGCAGCTTCCTGCTTCTGATGTACTTAAAAATGTTTTTGCTATTACTTTTTGAATCTTTGGCTAGCTGTTCTTCCTAATTATATTTTTACACTTCACTTGCCAGAGTTCATGCTCCTTTCTATTTTCCTCACTAGGATTTAACTTCCACTTTTTAAAGGATGCCTTTTTGTCTCTCACTGCTTCTTTTACTTTGTTGTTTAGCCACGGTGGCTCTTTTTGGGTTCTCTTGCTATGTTTTTTTTAATATGGGGTATACATTTAAGTTGAGCCTCTATTATGGTGTCTTTAAAAAGTTTCCATGAAGCTTGCAGGGATTTCACTTTTGGCGCTGTACCCTTTAATTTCTGTTTAACTAACTTCCTAATTTTTGTGTAGCTCCCCTTTCTGAAATTAAATGCTACAGTGTTGGGCTGCTGTGGTGTTTTCCCTGCCACAGGGATGTTAAATTTAATTATATTATGGTCACTATTACCAAACGGTCCAGCTATATTCACCTCTTGGACCAGATCTTGTGCTCCACTTAGGACTAAATCAAGAATTGTCTCTCCTCTGGTGGGTTCCAGGACCAGCTGCTCCAAGAATCAGTAATTTAAGGTGTCAAGAAGCTTTATCTCTGCATCCTGTCCTGAGGTGATATGTACCCAGTCAATATGGAGATTGTTGAAATCCCCCATTATTATTGAGTTTTTTATTTTTATAGCCTCTCTAATCTCCCTGAGCATTTCACAGTCACTATCACCATCCGGGTCAGGTGGTCGGTAGTATATCCCTACTGCTATCTAGCTATATATCTAGCTATCCATCCATCCATCCCCATACACTCCCGGATCCTGGGCAGGGTCTGTGTAGCACTTGGTTTAAGGAAGTGGTTCTCAAACTTTTGTCCTGGTGACCCCTTTCACATCACAAGCCTCTGAGTGCGACCCCCCGCTAATAAATTAAAAACACTTTTCTATATATTTAACACCATTATAAATGCTGGAGGCAAAGCTGGGTTTGGGGTGGAAGCTGACACCTCATGACCGCCCCATGTAATAACCTTGTGACCCCCTGAGGGGTCCCAACCCCCAGTTTTAGAACCCCTGGCTTAAGGGGACTCCTGATCTCAGTTGAGGTCTGTGCAGCACCTGAGACAAGACTCCATTATAATAGAAATACCCAAGAGAGTAATGAGTGTTGGGAGCTAGGTAGCTGCCTGAGGGAGTATGAGGCAGGGTGTTGTGCACTGTGTGTGCGAATGGGAGGGACTACAACGCTCCAAGTGCATGGGCTGGGGTGTAGTGTTCACGGTGTGTGTGTGGGGAGTTCTGTGTGGGATGTATGTGAGAGAGACACGTAGTTCTGGGGGAGTGGAGGGGGATATAGTGCTCTGGCTGTGTGTCTAAGAAGCTGTAGCACTCTGGGCATCTGTGGGAGGTGTGCAAGTGTGTAGCTAGGTGGGGGAAGGAGAGGGGTGTAGCACTATGTGTGTGTGGTGTGAGAGACAGAGAAGGTGTAGAACTGTATGTGTGTCGGGGGAGGGTGTAGAGTTGTGGAGGGGTGTAGCACTTTTGTATGTGGTGTGGCTGTGTGTCTAAGTGGGTGTAGCTCTCTGTGGGGGGAGGGCGTAGCTCTGTGGAGGAGAGGGGAGGGGTGCAGCACTTTGTGAGTGTGTAATTCTGTGTGTGCATTGGAAGAGTATAATGCAGGGGGGCGATGTAACTCCCTGGCCATGTGGGTGAGAAGGGTGTAGCTCTGTGGAGGAGGGGAAGGGAGGGGTGTATCTCTCTGGCCACGTGGATGAGAGGGGTGTATCACTCTGTCTGTGGATGGGATGGTGTAGCTCTGTGGAGGAGGGGAACGGAGAGCTGTAACTCCCTGGCCATGTAGGTGGGAAGGGTGTAGCTCTGTGGAGGTGTAACCCAGGGTTGTGAGTTCAATCCTTGAGGGGGCCACTTAGGGATCTGGGGCAAAATTGGTCCTGCTAGTGAAGGCAGGGGGCTGGACTCGATGACCCTTCGGGGTCCCTTCCAGCTCTATGAGATAGGTATATCTCCATATATTATATTATTATTATTATAAGGTCTGGGGCTATGGCTGTGGGTGGAAGGGGTGTAGCATTCAAGGGTGTGTGGGGTGTGTGTGGGAGAGTGTAGCTCTGTGGGGGAGGGCTGTAACTCCCTGGCCACGTGGGTGGGAAGGGTGTAGCACTCTGTCTGTGGATGGGATGGTGTAGCTCTGTGGAGGAGGGGAACGGAGAGCTGTAACTCCCTGGCCATGTGGGTGAGAAGGGTGTAGCTCTGTGGAGGTGGAGGGAAAGGGAGGGTTGTAACTCCCTGGCCACGTGGGTGAGAAGGGTGTAGCTCTGTGGAGGTGGAGGGGAAAGGAGGGGTGTAACTCCCTGGCCATGTGGGTGGGAAGGGTGTAGCTCTGTGGAGGTGGAGAGAAAGGGAGGGGTGTAACTCCCTGGCCACGTGGGTGAGAAGGGTGTAGCTCTGTGGAGGTGGAGGGGAAGTAAGAAGTGTAGCTCTCTGGTCATGTGGATGGGAGGGGTGTAGAACTCGGGGGGCGGTGGGAAGGGTGATGGTGAAGGTCTGGGGCTATGGCTGTGGATGGAAGGGGTGTAGCATTCAAGGGTGTGTGGGGTGTGTGTGGGAGAGTGTAGCTCTGTGGGGGAGGGCTGTAACTCCCTGGCCACGTGGGTGGGAAGGGTGTAGCACTCTGTCTGTGGATGGGATGGTGTAGCTCTGTGGAGGAGGGGAACGGAGAACTGTAACTCCCTGGCCAT
The DNA here is from genome assembly GCA_003942145.1 of Platysternon megacephalum. NCBI lineage: Eukaryota > Metazoa > Chordata > Testudines > Platysternidae > Platysternon > Platysternon megacephalum. Next base: position 31,848 of record QXTE01000622.1, on the reverse strand, counting down.
ATGGGTGGGAAGGGTGTAGCTCTGTGGAGGAGGGGAAGGGAGGGGTGTAGCTCTCCAGTCAAGGGTGACTTGTGCTGTGCTGTAGCTCAAACAGGCGTGACCCTGGCTGTGGCTCTGCCCCTCATAGGTGCTAGCCTGGTTTGAGGAAGGCGAGGAGACAGTCACTGCATTCGTGGAGCCATTCGTCATTCTCCTGATCCTCATCGCCAATGCCATCGTAGGAGTCTGGCAGGTAACCAGGGGCCAGCGACCACCCCCTCTATGTGCTAAGCAGGGTTAGGCCAGATCAGTACCTGGATGGGAGACTGCTGAAGTGACCCAGGAGACAGAGCAGGCGACTTAGAAGGGGTCACTGACATCAATGTCTCATCCCAGAAGGGGGCTGCGTCTTGGCACCCGCCATGGGCCCCTGTGTAAACAGCCCCGGTGCCCCACCCCAGAGATGGCCACACCTCAACTCCAAGCAACAGATCGTTTTATAAACAGCCCCCTGCATCCCAACCCATATCTCAGTGCTGGTTGAGGGGGTCTCAGTACACCCAGGGCAGGTGGGCGTGACTGTTTGTGCTGCCCTGGCAGGAGAGGAATGCTGAAAACGCCATCGAGGCCCTGAAGGAGTATGAACCCGAGATGGGCAAGGTGTACCGTGCAGACAGGAAATCTGTGCAGAGAATCAAGGCCCGGGACATGGTCCCCGGCGACATTGCTGAGGTGGCTGGTGAGTGTGTGGCCGTGAGCACATGGGGTTCAAGGTGCCGAAGGCACCATGGGGCAAAGGGCAGGGGGCATCCTCAGGGCAACGGTTAAACACACCCTGTGTGCTGAGGGTTGAAGGGTCGGGGTGACATCCCAATCATGCTGTTGCCATGATTACCCACAATGCCCTTGGAGGATCGCCAACGCTCCTCACCCTTCCCCTCTGCGAGGGTGTCAGGGGCTGTGGGGGCTGGCTAAGCACGGCCTCCCAGCAGCTCTCAGTCTTGTTTACTGCCTGGCCCCGGCCCGCCCTGACCCCAGCTCGTGGGGCAGATGCAGCCTCGTTCTCCCTGTGCTGGGAGGCGGGTGTTTGGGAACAGACAGTCCCTGGCCCTGGCTGAAAGCGGAGCCCCGTGGAATCCCCTTTGCACTGCACTTGTTCAGTGACAGGTGTTCTGGGGCCTGGGCTGCAGCCAACGCTCCTATCATGCCACCGCCCCCCCAGCCTGGGGGGAGAGACCCTGTATCCCCTGCACCAACCCCGTCTCCACCCCTCCCTGCAGGCTGGGGGGGATGACCTTATATCCCCCTTCCCAGTGCCCCCCAGCCGTGCCAGCCAGCCAGCCGGGAGCCCTGACCTCGCCATCTCCTTGAGAGCCCTCTGGGCAAAGGGTGGGGAGGGGCTGAGGCGCCGGGCGCTCCTTCTATGGGCAGTGCCAAGCGGCCGGGGCGGCAGGAATGTGATGAGCCAGGTTTACGAGGACAGGGGCGGCAGGACATAGAGGGCACCGGGGAGGGGGAGGAGGGAGACACTTACTGAGCTGACAGGAAGGGTCCCAGCGCAGAGGGGCGGCTAGGGTTACACTGCCGGGGGGCCTGATCCCCGGCTGGAATAGAGGGGCTGGTGCCTCGGCTAGGGGTGGACAGGGAGAGAAGATCCAGCATTTCCTCTCCCTGTATAACCTCCTCCACACCCCTGGCTGTCTGGCTTCCTCCCGCCGTGCATTCTCCTGGTGTTGTGTGTTGCTGACACCCAGGGGCCGGGCCGTGTCCCCCTGGCTGCTGCTTCAACACTCTCAACCCAAAGTCACACAGCCCCCTCACCCTTTTGCCCTGAGCGTCCCCTGCAGCCCTGCTGAGAGGGGGTGGGATGCAGGGTCTGCCCTCCAGACTCTGGTAGTGGGGACACCCCTTCCCCCGTGTCCATCCATCACAGCGTGTCCTGTGCCTCTCCCTGCAGTGGGTGACAAGGTGCCAGCTGACATCCGGCTCATCTCCATCAAATCCACCACCCTGCGTGTGGACCAGTCCATCCTGACAGGTACAGGGCCTGGCAGGAGAGGGAGGGGGGGGCAGAACCAGCCTGGGGAGCTGGGCTGAAGGGAAAAGAACTGGGGTGGGGGCTGGTCTGGGGTGGGAAAGAACTGGGCTGGGGGCCTAAGAGCAGCAAAACTGGGCTGGGAGGGACAGAACTGCGGGGCAGCCATGAGAAATACAAGCTTGTGATTGTGAGTCTGTAGCCCTGGGGTGTAACTGTAGCCACTGTAGCTGGTCTGTGTGTGTCTGGGGGGGTGTACGTTGGGGGGTGTCTGGGAGGTGTTTGTGTATGTGTCACTGTGTGTGGGTAGGGGTGTCTCTCTGGGTGACTTTGCCTCTCTGACTGTGTCTGTATGTCGGTGAGTGGGTCTCGCTGGGGTGGAGGGAGGAGGACATCTCTAAGTTCCTGTTCTGCTCCCTGTGTGTCCGTGCGTCTGGGCCCGTTTGCGTCTGTGGGTGCCCATCTGTCCATGTGGTGGGGATGTCTGGGTGTCTGTCTGGCAGGACTCCTGGTGCCCTCATCCCGTGTGCTCAGCCCTCTCTGCTCCTCCTGCCAGGTGAGTCTGTCTCTATTATCAAGCACACGGACCCTGTCCCAGACCCTCGCGCTGTCAACCAGGACAAGAAGAACATGCTCTTCTCGGTGAGTGTTGCACGAGGGCTTCAATATCACTCCCCCCATGCTGAGGGCTGCCCCTCAGGTCACCCTCTGTCATGGACTCCCAGGCCCTGTGCTCTCTTGGCTCCGTATGGCCCCTGGGAGGACCCCGCTTCAGTGTGACAGCCCTTCTCGGGGGTCCACTCTGTCTCAGGGGTTAAGCCCTGGGCTCCAGTGCCTCCTGGAGCCGTCCCTTTCTCAGCCTTCAGCACGACTGTCTCTGCCGTGGGCCCCCTCAGGGAGTCCCCTCGCTCTGGACCCCCGGGGCCTCCACTCCCAGAAGGAGCGATGCCCCCCAATCTGTAACCTGCAGCGACTCTCAGCCAGCGTCACACAGGAGGTTTATTGAGTATCTGAACCTAGCCCAGGCAGTTCTCAGGGCCCTCGGGCCTGGCCAGTCTCAGCCCCGGCCAGCTGGGTCTGTCCCCATCCAGGTGGACTCTGGCTGTTGTCTCTCCCCCAAGTCCAGCAGCCCCCTCCTTCCAGCCGAGCCTCCTATATCCCCTCCCCCCTCGGCCCCTCCTCGTCCTTTGTGTTCGGTCCTGGGCAAACAGGTCACCTGGGGCCTCCTCTCTTCCATCCTTTGTTCCCCTCTGGCTGGAACCGGCTGGTCAGGTCACCGGGGTCCTCTCTCTCCGCAGCCCATTGTCCCCCCACTGGCCAGAACTGGCTGACTGCCAAGCTAGGGGGCTGGGAGGTTCACAGTCACCAGCTGCTACGGTACCCAAGCTCCAGGCCATTGTCTGGGCTGCTAGGCGAGGTCACACCTGGACTTCTGCAACAACAAACCCCCTCACCCACCCCCCTGTTACACACGCAGCATGCAGGGAAACTGAGGCACTCACAGTGTTCATGAAAACCATTAAGAAAATCCCTTGCTTTGTGTTATCCCCAGGGCCGGCTTTAAGCCGATTCCCCGGAATCGGGCCCCGCACCAAAGAGGGCCCCACGCCTAAGGGGGCCCCACGCCGGGGGTCTTCAGCAGCATTTCGGCGGCAGGGGTCCGCTCTGGGGGTCTTCGGCGGCATCCCGGCGACGGGGAGTCCTTCGGTGCCGCGGAAAACCCAGAGCGGACCCCCCGCCGCCGAAGTGCTGCTGAAGCCCCGGACCGCCACCGAGTATTGGAATCGGGCCCCGCGGGTCATAAAGCCGGCCCTGGTTATCCCCACCCTGCACCCCAGCTGGAGCCACCCCCACCCTGCACCCAGCCAGAGAGCTACCCCCAGGGTCACCCCCACCCTGCACCCAGCCAGAGAGCTACCCCCAGGGTCACCCCCACCCTGCGCCCAGCCACAGAGCTACCCCCAGGGTCACCCCCACCCTGCACCCAGCCAGAGAGCTACCCCCAGGGTCACCCCCACCCTGCGCCCAGCCACAGAGCTCCCCCCCGGGTCCCCCCCACCCTGCACCCAGCCAGAGAGCTACCCCCAGGGTCACCCCCACCCTGCACCCAGCCAGAGAGTTACCCCCAGGGTCACCCTCACCCTGCACCCCAGCCAGAGAGCTACCCCCACCCTGCACCCAGCCAGAGAGCTACCCCCAGGGTCACCCCCACCCTGCACCCAGCCAGAGAGCTGCCCCCAGGGCCACCCCCACCCTGCGCCCAGCCACAGAGCTACCCCCAGGGCCACCCCCACCCTGCGCCCAGCCACAGAGCTCCCCCCCGGGTCCCCCCCACCCTGCACCCAGCCAGAGAGCTCCCCCCAGGGTCCCCCCCACCCTGCACCCAGCCAGAGAGTCACCCCCCGGGTCACCCCCACCCGGCACCCAGCCAGAGAGCTACCCCCCGGGTCACCCCCACCCTGCGCCCAGCCACAGAGCTCCCCCCCGGGTCCCCCCCACCCTGCACCCAGCCAGAGAGTTACCCCCAGGGGCACCCTCACCCTGCACCCCAGCCAGAGCGCTACCCCCACCCTGCACCCAGCCAGAGAGGTCCCCCCAGGGTCACCCTCACCCTGCACCCCCGCCACAGAGCTACCCCCACCCTGCACCCAGCCAGAGAGTCACCCCCCGGGTCACCCCCACCCGGCACCCAGCCAGAGAGTTACCCCCAGGGTCACCCCCACCCTGCACCCCGCCCGAGAGCTACCCCCAGGGTCACCCCCACCCCGCACCCCGCCAGAGAGCTACCCCCAGGGTCACCCCCACCCCGCACCCCGCCAGAGAGCTACCCCCAGGGTCACCCCCCCCCTGCACCCAGCCAGAGAGCTCCCCCCAGGGTCACCCCCACCCAGCACCCAGCCAGAGAGCTACCCCCAGGGCCACCCCCACCCTGCGCCCAGCCACAGAGCTACCCCCCGGGTCACCCCCACCCTGCGCCCAGCCACAGAGCTACCCCCCGGGTCACCCCCACCCTGCACCCAGCCAGAGAGCTACCCCCAGGGTCACCCCACCCTGCACCCCCACAATCAAAAGCTACAGGACAGGGTCACCCCCAGACTAGAGACCTGCCCCTGGGGGTCACCAGTACCCCCAGCCCTGCAGGCCAGATAGAGCTTTGCCCCGGTCCCCTGTCCTGGGCTCCACGGGGTCTCCATGGACACCCCCTGTTGATGCTGCTGCTTCTCCTCCCCTGCCAACACCCCTCGCTGCCTCTCCCTGCAGGGCACCAACGTGGCAGCTGGCAAGGCTGTGGGCATCGTCATTGCCACGGGGGTGGGCACCGAGATCGGGAAGATCCGGGATCAGATGGCGGCCACGGAGCAGGAGAAGACGCCGCTGCAGCAGAAGCTGGATGAGTTCGGGGAGCAGCTCTCCAAGGTCATCTCGCTCATCTGTGTGGCTGTCTGGCTCATCAATATTGGCCACTTCAACGACCCCGTCCACGGCGGCTCCTGGATCCGTGGTGCCATCTACTACTTCAAGATCGCTGTGGCCCTGGCCGTGGCCGCCATTCCTGAAGGTCAGTCTGTGTGGCTGTGGGGCCTGGCATCTGCCTGCCCTTCAGAGCCATTCCAGGGGCCGTGTGTCCGGGCTCCTTCTGAGTCCCAGCAGCTCTTGCTGCAGCCCTCTGGAGGTGAACAGATTCCAGCTGTTCCCAGCCCTGCTCCTTCCCGGTCCAGAGCAGGCGCTGGCAGTGACTCCATGGTAACACGCTGGGTGTTAACCTCTGCTCCCCTCCCCTGCAGGTCTCCCCGCCGTCATCACCACCTGCCTGGCCCTGGGCACCCGCCGCATGGCCAAGAAGAACGCCATTGTCCGGAGCCTGCCGTCTGTGGAGACGCTGGGCTGCACCTCAGTCATCTGCTCTGACAAGACCGGCACCCTCACCACCAACCAGATGTCTGTGTGCAAGGTAAGGGGCGCCCCCCTCCCTGGACAGCCCCCCCCCCCGTGTGTCCCCACCCCACAGCCCCTTGGGCCGCCCGCCCTGACCTGTCTCTCTCTGTCTCTTGGCAGATGTTTGTCGTTGAGAAGGTGGAGGGAGATGTCTGTTCCCTGAATGAGTTCAGCATCACCGGTTCCACCTACGCCCCTGAGGGAGAAGTGTGAGTGACCCCCGATATCCCCCTGACATCCCACGTCCCCTGACACTCCTAACCTCAGCATCCCCCATGGTCCCTGACATCCCCAACATCTCCAGACCCCCAGCATTCCCCTGACCCCAATAACCACCATGGCCCTTGACATTCCCAACCTCAGCACCCCCTGTCCCCTGACATACTCCTAACCCCAGCATGCCCCATGACTACTGGCATTCCCATGAGCCCTATGTGACACGCCCCAGGGTACAACCTGAACCACTAAACTGCTGTGTCCCCTTAACTCTTCAGCCCACGGTGCCTCTTACACGGCCTTGCTAGTGACAAGCAGACTCTCTAGGCTCTGCGCACACACAGCCATGAGCATGTACAGTCACTCCCAGCAAAGTTACATGAATGGGCTCCCAACTGCTCCTGAACTATGACCTGCAAATTCTTAGCCCCAGCCTTGCACCCCAGAAATGTGCATCTTACACTGCTCAGAACCCCCACCCTGAACAGTGTATGCTCGTGAATAGTCCATCATTCCATCAAAGGGAATGATCGTGCACCAGCCTTTGTTAACCTGACTAGAGATTCCCCAAACACTTCAACTGCTTTAGATAAAACAATAAAACCAGTTTATTAACCAGAGAACGAGAGAGTTTAAGTGATTATAAGTGTTAAGGCACAAAGGTCAGAATAGGTTACAGAAGAAATACAAGATAAACACACAACTATTTCCTAAATTTTACCCAGGCTAATAGTTTTAAACCAAAAAGGTTTCTCTCACCCAAAAACTTTCAGCAGTCCGTGCTAACTGGAAAGTCTCCCAACCAGGACTTCCCCCCCCCCCCCCGCCAGTTCTCCTATTGTCTTTCAAGCGATCTTACTGCCGTGAGTGGAGGTGTGGGAGGAGTGGTAATTTGTGTGTTCTCTATTCTTATACCCCAACCCCTTGTGCTGGAAAAGTCCTTGCTGAGTCATGGGGTTAGGCAGTTCCATTGCATACGTAGTCTGCAAACTGTCCTTCCTATGAATTGTAAATTCTTTTGCCTATACCTTCCCCCCTTCTTTTGAATGCCTGATTAAACAGGTAATGGCTCTCTAGCACTTGTGCTCATTCCTTTTGTTTTTTTCTGGGGAGCTAGTCTGTGGGTGTTCTCCAGAATTACATCATATTTTAGCAACACACATATAGTAAAATCTCATCATTTTACATGCAGTGCTTTTACATACATTTTAACAGGACAATTATGTTCAGTAGATTATGAGTTTTCAAGTGATACCTCACAAGGTATACTTTGTACAAAATATATCATAACCATATAAAAGTGTTGAACATGGGGGTACAGGGTGTCACACCCTGACACTCCCACCCCCAGCATCCCACATGACCCCGACATCCCTAACTCCAGCATCTCCCATGACCCTGACCCCCAATATCCTCAGCCACCGTGCAACCCCCACACTCCCAGCATCCCCATGACTCCACTCTGCCTCTGACCACCCCTCTGTGAAAACTTGTCATCATCCTTCTGTTGCTGCCAGTTGGTGTCCCCTCTCTCCCCATCTCTGTGTGTCCCTGCCTCCCCCTCCCCATCTCTGTGCACCCCCCTTTCTTCCCCACATCTCATCTCCCCCTCACTCCCCTTCCCTGTGTCTCTGCAGGCTGAAGAATGACAAGCATGTGAAGGCTGGGCAGTACGATGGGCTGGTTGAACTGGCCACTATCTGTGCCCTCTGCAATGACTCCTCCCTGGATTACAATGAGGTGAACACCCCGCATCCTGCCTGGACCACCCTGCACCCCCCAGATCACCTTGCATCCTCCCATTCCCTGCCCTGCCTGAGTCACCCTGCACCCCCCAGGTCTCCCTGCACACACACCCCATTCCCCACTGCACCTGGGTCACCCTGAACCCCCCATTCTCCACCCCACGTGGGTCACCCAGCATCCCCCAGGTCATCCTGCACGCCCCCATTCCCCACCCAAACTGGGTTACCCTGCACCCCACATTCCCTGCCCTGCCTGGGTCACCCTGCACCCCCCAGGTCACCCTGCAAACACCATTCTCCATCACACCTGCGTGACCCTGCATCCCCCATTCCCCACCCCGCCTGAGTCACCCTGCACCCCCCAGGCCACTCTGCACCCTCCTTTCCCCACTGCACCTGGGTCACCCTGAACCCCCCATTCTCCATCCCACCTGGGTCACCCTGCATCCCCCAGGTCATCCTGCACCCCCCCATTTCCCACTCCAACTGGGTTACCCTGCACCCTGCATTCCCTGCCCTGCCTGGGTCACCCTGCACCCCCCAGGTGATCCTGCACCCCACATTCCTGACCCACCATGATCACCCTGCACCCCCCAGGTCACCCTGTACCCCGCATTCCCTATCTTGCCTGGATCACCTTGGATTCCCCCCTCCTGGGTCACCCTCACCCCCATCTTTCTCACTCCTACCTGGGCCCAGGGCCAGATTTAGGGGTAGGCAGTCCAGGCGACCCCTTGGGGTGTCGGGCTTGTGGGGCACTGGGCTCAGGGTGCTGTTTTTGTTGTTAGTAACAAGAAATGATGGAAGTCCTATTACTAAGGAATTAGCGGATTTACCGGAAGATAAGCAATGGAAATGTGAGGAAAGTGGTGGACAGTCATCCAGTTTTCCTGGCGGCATAAAGGTGAGCGAAGATAAAGAAGAATGTGGCTCACATGAAAAGGAAGGAAAGTAATGACAAAGAAAAATCTGGTTTACATGAAAAGGAGAGAAACGATAAAGAAGAATCAGCCTCCCACGATGAAACAGCAGTGAGAAAAATTGCACACCACAACTCGATACATCAGATCTTGCTTTATGGCTGGCGATCCTAAACTTTGCCAATATGGATCGTACAATTTTGAACGGGGCCAGGGAAAATCGAGGATATGATATTTCCAGTAAATGAGGAGAAGCGACACTTCTCAAAGTCATGCTACGATAGAGTGCTCGAGAATGGTGAGAAATTGAATCGGTGTTGGCTAGTTTACTTGAAAGCAACTGACAAAGTGTTCTGGTTTTGTTGCAAAACATTTGACAAGAATGCCAAATCATTGCTTGCATTTTCTGGGTACAGTTACTGGCATAACTTCGCTGATGTTCTGAAGCAACATGAAAAGTCACTCAGCCATTTTACAGCCTACTCCAAATGGATGGAGGTCGAGTCCAGACTCAAGCTAAATAAATGCACAGATGCAGAAAACCAGCGCATTAGTAATGTAGCAACGCAGCATTGGCGGAACATGCTCGAGCGTCTGATCTCAATTACCCTCTTCCTCATAGGCGTAGATTGACTGTTATATTGGGGGGAGGAGGGAACCACACACGCACACACTGAAGCCAGTTCCCTTGGCTCACTGGCTTGGGGGACGGGACGGCTTAAAAAGGGAGCTCCAGCTGCTGCTGGCAGCCACTCCGGCACTCCATGTCGCTGCTCCCTGCTGGGGCTGCTGCTGCTGTCCTGGGGACGCTACATGCCAAGCTCCTGCTTCCCACCGCCCATTCCCGTATCCCCTTCTCTTCCCCATCCCCTCCCACTTCCACTCCACACTGTCCCATGCCCCATTTCACTCCCTTTCTCTTCCCCTGCCCCATCCCACCCCTTCCCCACTGTCTCTTTCCTCCACCCCACCTCTTGCCCTGCCCCTGCCCCCGCAGGCACTCACGCTTGTACAGGAAACAGGCAGGCACTAGGACCCAGGAGGCAGCATGCAGCTGCCAAGGCGGAGACCTGGAGAACAGCTGCTCCATGTGCAGAGGGTGGGAGGGGGAGGCACAGTGTGGGAAGGACAGAGCCCCCTTTCCCCAGCCCTCGTAGGGCAGTGCCGTGCTCGCAGAAATAGGAGCGTGGAATGACACATGACCCTATGTAACTCTCCCCACCTCACCTCTTTTGGGGGGGGCAATGCCCTCCCTNCCCGCCCCCCCCCCCCCAAACTACACCGATGCTCTTCCTTGCAAAGAATAATTTGTCTTTCCGGGGCTCCTCAGATAAGTTGTTCATTGAACATAACGGTAATTTCCTCGGTTTGATAGAGCTCCTTGGGAAATACGACGATGTCATGCCTGAGCACCTACGATGAGTAGTTTGTAAAGAAGCAATGGACCATTACTGTAGCAAAACAATTAAAAATGAATTGATTAACTTTATGGGAAGGAAGGTGCTTCGTACCATATTGATGCAGCTCAGCAAAGCAAAGTTCTACGCTGTAATAATGGACTGCACTCCCAGCAGTCAGTGAAAAGATGCCATTTACAGTAAGATTTGTTGACGATGAGGATGGCTGTATCCAAGTAAAGGAACACTGCAGCTGTTTCCGGTCTGTGGCTGACTCTACTGGAAAAGGCCTAACAGAACTACTTATGACTGTTTTGAATGAGAATAAAATAAGATGAGATTGCACCCTCAGCAAGTTCGCGGATGACACTAAGATGGGGGGAAAGGTAGATACGCTGGAGGGTAGGGATAGGGTCCAGAGTGACCTAGACAAATTGGAGGATGGGCCAAAAGAAATCTGATGACAAAGACAAGTGTAGAGTCCTGCACTTAGGACAGAAGAATCCTATGCACTGCTACAGGCTGTGGACCGACTGGCTAAGTGGCAGTTCTGTAGAAAAGGACCTGGGGATTACAGTGGATGAGAAGCTGGATAGGAGTCAACAGTGTGCCCTTGTTGCCAAGAAGGCTAATGGCATATTGGCCTGCATTAGTAGGAGCATTGCGAACAGATCGAGGGAAGTGATTATTCCCCTCTATTCGGCACTGGTCAGGCCACGTCTGGAGTATTGCATCCAGTTTTGGGCCTCCCACTACAGAAAGGATGTGGACAAATTGGAGAGAGTCCAGCGGAGGGCAACAAAAATGGTTAGGGGGCTGGGGCACATGACTTATGGGGAGAGGCTGAGGGAACTGGGCTTATTTAGTCTGCAGAAGAGAAGAATGAGGGGGGATTTGATAGCAGCCTTCAACTACCTGAAGGGGGGTTCCAAAGAGGATGGAGCTCGGCTGTTCTCAGTGGTAGCAGATGACAGAACAAGGAGCAATGGTCTCAAGTTGCAGTGGGGAACGTTTAGGTTGGATATTAGGAAGAACTATTTCACTAGGAGGGTGGTGAAGCACTGGAATGGGTTACCTAGGGAGGTGGTGGAATCTCCATCCTTAGAGGTTTTTAAGGCCTGGCTTGACAAAGCCCTGGCTGGGATGATTTAGTTGGGGATTGGTCCTGCTATGAGCAGGGGGTTGGACTAGATACCTCCTGAGGTCCCTTCCAACCCTGATATTCTATGATTCTATGAAAGCTTCAGGACTGCTGTGGCCACAGCTACGACAATGCCATGAACATGAAGGGAAGAAACAATGGTTTCCAGGCAAGGATCCTTGCACTGAATCCAAGGGCTTTCTTCATGCCTTGTGGCTGCCATTCCCTCAACCTGGTTATGTCAGACGCAGCGTCATCATCTTTACATTCAGTATCTCTCTTTGGAGTACTGCAAAGGACGTACGTCTGGTTTTCAGCATCAACTATCAGACGGAAGATCCTCACGGACAATGTTACGAATCTAACGGTGAAGCCGCTAAGTGACACTCGCTGGGAGAGTCGCATTGACAACGTGAGGCCAGTGAGGTACCAAGTGACTGCGGTTTACAATGCCTGACGGAATTGGCGCAGTCGAGTAAAGCCAAGACCGGAATGCAGCATGAGGTGCAAAGCCTGGCAAACCAGATCACTGACTTCAAATGTCTGGTCTCAGTTGTGGTTTGGCACGATATCCTGTTCCAAGCAAACGTTGTAAGCATGGCATTAGAAACTCAATCGATGGACATTGCAATCGCTACTACTTTGATGAGAAGCTGCCTTGATTTCGCTGTGGCCTAAAGAGACCAAGGATTTGAAGATGCCATCACTGCTGCCAAAGAAATGGCAGAAAACTTAGGAGTTGAACCTGTCTTAAAGGAAACTCGTATTCACCGGAAGAAGAGACAGTTTAGTTACGAGGGTAGAGATGAGGTGATGGGATGCTCAGAAGAAAAATTCAAGAGGGAGTTTTTTTGCTCACTCATTGACACTGCTTGAGTGTCCAACGAAGAAAGGTTTGGACAAATGAAGCACCACGAAAAGATCTGGGGGTGGGGGTGGTATGACCTTAATAACCTGCTGGCAGACAGGAAAACACTCTTGAACAATTGTACGGACCTTCACCGGACACTAACACATGGGGAATATTTGGACGTCAATGACAAAGATCTCTATGTCAAATTGGACAACATCCATCACATTTTACCACTTGGGAAGCGCTCTCCACTCCAACTTCTCCAATTCATTCACGATGCAGAGCTAAAAGACTCTTTTCCTAATGTGTGGATAGCTCTGAGGAGTCTGCTCACGCTGCTGGTCACAGTCGTGAGTGGTGAGTGCAGCTTTTCAAAGCTCAGGCATTTGCCTATATATCGCATGAATAAATACAGATTTTACAGATCCTAGCGTGCAAATTTATCGTCTTATATGACGGGGATAAATCATGCATACACATTGTGCCTCAAAGTTGTGAAATGGGCTACAAATGCAATAAAATATAAGGTATTCAGAAGTTTAACAAATGTGGGGGGCGGGGGGGCTGAAGATTCTCCTCTCCTGGGGTAACATTTGGTCTAGTGCCATCTCTACCAGGGCCACATGCATCCCCCATCTCGCTGCCCACCTGCCAGCACTACCCAGATCCCGCATGCCCACCCGTCCGCCTGGACACGCCCATCCCTGACCTGCTGCATGTACTTCCAGGCCAAGGGTGTCTATGAGAAGGTGGGGGAAGCCACCGAGACGGCGCTGACCTGCCTGGTGGAGAAGATGAATGTTTTCAACACAGATGTGCGGAGCGTGTCCAAGGTGGAGCGCGCCAATGCCTGCAACTCTGTAAGTGTTCATCCACTAGGACCTTTGCCCCAGATACCACCCCATTGTCCCCTCCAGGACCCCCCAATGTCCCCTCCCCACCATGCCAATGCCTGCAACTCTGAGCATTTGCCCCCCTACTACCCATGCCCACCCACTCTGCCCCCCTGCCTGGCTCAGCAGGAGACCTGTTGTGCTGGGCTCCCCAGGGGACACACTCTCCTGGTCTGGTCTCATTTTCCCTGTGGTCCCTGAGTCAGTGGGGAGGAGCTGCCCTGGGCTCCATGTCCAGTGCTTTTTGGGGGTCACTGCTCCCCCATTTTCCCCTGTTCTGCCCCCCCAGGTGATTAAGCAGCTGATGAAGAAGGAGTTCACCCTGGAGTTCTCCCGCGACAGGAAGTCCATGTCCGTATACTGCTCCCCCGCCAAGGCCTCCCGCGCAGCTGTCAGCAACAAGATGTTCATCAAGGTCAGTGCCAGGCTCCCATACCCTGGGTATCCCCCAGCTGCCTCCTTTCATTCCCACGGTAACCAGGGTACCCTGGCTATCTCCCCAGACACCTCCTCTCATTCCCATGTTAACCAGCGTGCCCAGTGTCACAGAGCTACGGTGGGTTGGATGCTCTGTCTTTTATCCAAACCCTTTGGGAATGCCCCTATTATTTACTAGGCCTAGCTTGTCACCAGGGGGAGCCACATGGCCCCACAATTCTGAGAAGGGGCCTCTGGGCACCAGCCTCCCTGTGTCTCTCGGTGAGCTCCTGCCAGTCAGGGAGCCGCAGCCAGTGGAGAACTGAGTTGTCCAGTGCAGCCCATTCCCAAAGCTCCATCTGTCTGGGCCTGTCCTGTTCTCGCTCTGTCCCCGCCGGGCTCCGTCCATCGGTCTCTCGCTCTGTCCGGCCATCTCTTGCTCTGTCCGGCCATCTCTTGCTCTGTCTGTCCATCTCTCACTCTGTCCCCGCTGCGCTCTGTCCGTACACTTCTCGCTATGTCCATCCGTCTCTCACTCTGTCCCCACCTCGCTCTGTCCGTCCTTCCGTCCGTCCATCTCTCTCTCTCTCTCATGTTCTTGCTCCCAAAGGGTGCCCCTGAGGGGGTTCTCGACCGCTGTAACTATGTCCGAGTGGGCACCACCCGTGTCCCCCTCACACCCCTGGTGAAAGACAAGATCTTGACCATCATCAAGGAGTGGGGGACGGGGCGGGACACACTGCGCTGCCTGGCCCTGGCCACACGTGACACCCCCCTCAGGAGAGAGGACATGGTGCTGGAGGACTCCACCAAGTTTGTCGAGTATGAGGTCAGGTTCAGGCCTCCCCCTCAGGGTCTGGTGGGCCAGTGGTTGGGGGGCTCAGTGCTGGTTGGGACAGTGGTTGGGGGGTCAGGTGGGGCTTGGTTGGCGGAGGGTTTGGGGAGATGGAAGCAGAGGATGGTTGGGGGCTGGGAGTGGGGAGACTGGGGGGTTGTTTGGGGAGTAGTTCGGGGAATGAGGGAGGGGTGGTTGGGGCGTGGTTTGGGGGTGAGTGTGGGGGTGTGGTTGGGGGGATAGGGCAGGGGTGGTTGGGGTGTGGTTAGGAGATGGGGCAGGGGTTGGTTGGAGGGATTAGGGTGGGGGCAATTGGGGTGAGGATGGGGGCATGGTTGGGGAAATGGGGCGGGGTGGTTGGGGTGTGTTTGGGAGATGGGGGTGAGGGTTGGTTGGGAGAGTGGGGGTGTGGTTGGGGGATGGGAGTATGGTTAAGGGCATGGATGGGGGAGAGGGTGGAGGTTAGTTAGAGCATGGTTGGGGGCTGGGGGACTGGTTGGGGCATGGCTGGTTGGGGATGGGGCAGGGCTGGTTGGGGGATTGGGGATGGGATGGGGATGGTTGGGGGATTGGGGATGGTTGGGGGTTGGTTGGGGGATGGGGCAGTGG
>QXTE01000622.1:3737-16773 GCA_003942145.1 Platysternon megacephalum | reverse complement strand
GGTTGGGGGATGGGGGTGGTTGGGGATGGGTTGGGGGATGGGGCAGTGGTTGGTTGGGGTTTGGTGGGGGGATGGGGGGTGGTTGGGGGATGGGGGTGGTTGGGGCCCGGTTGGGGGATGGGGCAGTGGTTGGTTGGGGTTTGGTGGGGGGATGGGGGGTGGTTGGGGGATGGGGGTGGTTGGGGATGGGTTGGGGGATGGGGCAGTGGTTGGTTGGGGGATGAGTGGGGGGATTGGGGCATGGTTGGGGGATGGGGGTGGTTGGGGATGGGTTGGGGGATGGGGCAGTGGTTGGTTGGGGGATGAGTGGGGGATGGGGTGGTTGGTGATGGGTTGGGGGATGGGGCAGTGGTTGGTTGGGGTTTGGTGGGGGGATTGGGGCATGGTTGGGGGATGGGGGTTGGCTGGGGCCTGGTTGGAGGGTTGCTATGGGCCCAGCATGTGCTAATGGCTCCCTGCCAAAGGTGGACTTGACCTTTGTGGGCTGCGTGGGGATGCTGGACCCACCCCGGAAGGAGGTGATGGGCTCCATCCAGCTGTGCCGTGACGCCGGCATCCGTGTCATCATGATCACGGGGGACAACAAGGGCACGGCTATCGCCATCTGCCGCCGCATTGGGATCTTCACCGAGGACGAGGAGGTGACGGGCAGGGCCTACACAGGCCGTGAGTTCGACGACCTGCCCCCCGCCGAGCAGCGTGAGGCCTGCAAGCGTGCCTGCTGCTTCGCCCGTGTCGAGCCCGCCCACAAGTCCAAGATCGTGGAGTTCCTGCAGTCCTTTGACGAGATCACAGCCATGGTGAGGGGGGACTCCAGGGGGGTGCCATAGTGAGGACAGGATCACTGGGGTGGGGGCAGAGAGCGGGGGAAGGGAAGACGGTCCCTGCCATGGCGGGGGGAGAGAGGCTGTGCTAAGGGACTGTGTGCTTGGGGATGCGGGGGTCAGCGGGGTTTGGGGATCCCACACTCAGTGGCTTACCCCACTCACACACAGACAGGCGACGGAGTGAATGACGCCCCTGCACTGAAGAAGGCCGAGATTGGCATCGCCATGGGCTCTGGCACCGCCGTGGCCAAGACAGCCTCCGAGATGGTCCTGGCTGACGACAACTTCTCCACCATCGTGTCCGCCGTGGAGGAGGGCAGGGCCATCTACAACAACATGAAGCAGTTCATCCGCTACCTCATTTCCTCCAACGTGGGCGAGGTCGTCTGGTGAGTGCCCCGCCCCCCGACTGCGACCATCCTGTCCCATCAACTCACCACCAGCCACGCCAGCCTTCCCCTCCCCTCCCCCAGTCATGCCAGCCTCCCCTCCCCCAGCCACGCCAGCCTTCCCTTCCCCAGCCACACCAGCCTTCCCTTCCCTTCCCCTCCCCCAGCCATGCCAGCCTTTCCCTCCCCCAGCCACGCCAGCCTTCCCTTCCCCTCCCCCAGCCACGCCAGCCTTCCCTCCCCAGCCACGCCAGCCTTCCCCTCCCCTCCCCCAGTCATGCCAGCCTCCCCTCCCCCAGCCACGCCAGCCTTCCCTTCCCCAGCCACACCAGCCTTCCCTTCCCTTCCCCTCCCCCAGCCACGCCAGCCTTCCCTTCCCCAGCCACACCAACCTTCCCTTCCCTTCCCCTCCCCAAGCCACACCAGCCTTCCCCTCCCCCAGCCACGCCAGCCTTCCCAGACAGAGCCTGACCCAAGGGGTTCCCCACAGCCTGGTGGGGCTCTGGGCTGAGCAGAACAGACTGGGCTGTAACCTGAACCCCTCTGCACTACCCTAAGGGCTCCCTGTGCCATGCCCAGCTGACTAACACACCCGACTGCACGCCAGCGCTGTGGGACTGTCCCTGCCACGCTGGGCAAGGGGCACTGTCCCGGCAGCGTGGGCACGTCTCTGCCAGGGTCTGGCTCAGCGGGACTGGGCTCACGGGGGAAGCAGGAGGCTGCAGCCCAGAGGTTCAGTCCAAGGAGATGGTGAGGCTGCGTGGCCGACCCTAGAGGGAGAGGGAGACCCCAGGGGGTTTGACACACTGAAGGGGGCCCCCTAGAGACTGCTGCAAAGCTGGGGGCATCGCACTGATCCTGGGGATCCGGGACACCTTGCCCCCTCCCCGCCCCGAACACACCAGCCCTTCCCCCTCTTCTGTCTCTCACTCCCCCTCTCTTCCCACAGTATCTTTCTCACAGCTGCCCTGGGCCTTCCAGAAGCCTTGATCCCCGTGCAGCTGCTGTGGGTGAACCTGGTGACTGACGGGCTCCCGGCCACTGCCCTGGGCTTCAACCCCCCAGACCTGGACATTATGGACAAGCCACCCCGCAGCCCCAAGGAGCCCCTCATCAGTGGCTGGCTCTTCTTCCGCTACATGGCCATTGGCGGTAAAGTCCTCCCACCCTGTCCCTCAAAGCCCCATCCCCTTCTGCCGTGCACTCACGCCTCCCCTCTGCTCTCCCACAGGCTACGTCGGAGCTGCTACAGTGGGTGCCGCTGCCTGGTGGTTCCTCTATGCAGAGGATGGTCCTGGCGTCACCTATCACCAGCTGGTGAGAGCCGGCCCCAGCGCAGAGCTGGGGGGCCTGTGCTGTGGGGGGGGGGGATGGAGGCTCAGCTGGACGCTCTCCCCAGCCGTCAGTGCTGGCCCCAGTGCCCCAGCGCAGAGCTGGGAGGGGAGGGGATTCTGTGTCCCTTGCGAGGAGCTGTGTGGGGAAGGAGTTTGGCTGGCAGCACTGTGCTGTCTGCATTTTGACACCCCCCCTCCCCCTCCCAGTCCCATTTCATGCAGTGCACGGAGGAAAACGTGGACTTCGAGGGGCTGGACTGTGAAGTGTTCGAGTCGCCTGTGCCCATGACCATGGCCCTGTCTGTGCTGGTCACCATCGAGATGTGCAATGCCCTCAACAGGCAAGGACCCCTCCCCGCCCCCTCCCCCCGCCCCCCGGCCCAGCCCCCCCCTCACTCTCTGCCTCTCTCTCTGCACAGCCTGTCTGAGAACCAGTCCCTGCTGCGCATGCCGCCCTGGGTGAACATGTGGCTGCTGAGCTCCATCTGCCTGTCCATGTCCCTGCACTTCGTCATCCTCTACGTCGACCCCCTGCCCGTAAGTGTGGCCCTGCCGAGGTGGCTGTGCAGCGCCGTGCGCAGGCGGGGGGGGGGGCAGGGTTACTCTCATCCACTAGTGGTAGAAGGTCCCATCTGCTCCCTCCCCACCCTGAGCCCTGCTCCCCAGGGCTGTGGCATTCCCCTTCCCCAGGCTCGTGTGCCCCTGCCTTGTTCTCCCCATGATCTCCTCCTCCCTCCCCAGATGATCTTCAAACTGACACCGCTGGATGTGACCCACTGGCTCGTGGTGCTGAAGATCTCGTTCCCCGTCATCCTCCTGGATGAGGTGCTGAAATTTGTCGCCCGAGACTACCTGGAAGGTAAGGATGTATCCCTGCCATGGGGCAGGCCTGGGTAGCCTGCCCCAGCTGCAGCCCCACAGGAGCCTCCCAGCAGGATTCACCAGCTGGAGCCGGGACGTGAATTTGTGCAGATGCCAGTCCCGCCCGATGGGGCACAGTGACCTGCCCCCCGAGCTCCAGCTGGCACCAGGGTGCCACCCCCTTCTCTGTCCTCCATCCCTTCCATACTACTAACCACGAACCATCAGCATCACCTGCCAGTAACAGACTCATCGGGGCAGCTCAAACGGGCCCAGAACAGCCCCAGCACCACAGAGAGCAAGTTGCACAGAGCCGGCTGCTTACTGCCCTGGGGGCTAGAGCAGGGGGACTGGGAGCTAGGTAGTTCTGGGAGTGGAGTGGGGGCAGTGGTTAGAGCGGGAGGTGGCGCTGGGAGCCAGGACTCCTGGGTTCTATCCAAGATCTGGGAGGGGAGTGGGGTCTAGCGGTTAGAACGGCAGGATAGGAGTCAGGACTCCTGGGTTCTGTCCTGGCTTTGGGAGGGAAGTGGGGCCTGGTGGGTTAGAGGAGGAGGGGCTGGGAGCCAGGACTCTTGGTTTCTATCCCAGCTCTGGGAGGGGAGTGGGGTACAGTGGTTAGAGCAGCAGGACCAGAGTCAGGAGTCCTGTTGTTTTTTACCCCATCTGTCCCTGCCACCTGTTATAATCTGTGCCCTTTACCTTCTGGGAGTATCTGTTTCCAGTCTCCCCAAGGGGCTGGGCCAGACTGCTGCTGAGCCCCACCCCCCCCTGCTCTGTGCTGCTGTGGTGTGGGTTTGAGCCCCATGCCCTCGATGGGTTTCACCTTCCATCCATCCCATGTGCAGGTCTGGACTAACCCTCTCTCCTGCACAACCTCCTTCCCCACGCTCTGTTAACGCTGGTTTCTTTTATCCTTTCCCCTTGTAGCGTAATCTCCTTTCCCTCCATCTCCTTGATCCTGTGTCTCAGGTATCCCACGATCCTTTGCTGCATGCCTTGCCTGCCCCATGTCTCTCTGTCCCCCTGCAGAGTGTGTGTGTGGGGAGGTGCATGTGAAATCTCGTTGCTTTACCAGCTACTCCTGGCTGGGTCCCAATGCACTTTGGCAGTTGGGGTCTGGGGCTGGGCGGTGGTGCCCATTTGAGCCTTAGCGCCGCTCTCTGGCTGGGCAGGGTACCCCCATTGCCTTCCCTGCCCCCCGCTGTGCCTCTCCATTCCCTTCCACTCGCGCCCCCGCTGCTGCGCTAGGGGGCTCTTCCCCCACGGCCCATCATCCTCCAGCTGCCACCAAAGGAGCCAGTTGCTGTTGCTCTCGTTTCCACCGGCTGCTGCTCTTAGGGTGACCAGATCGCAAGAGTAAAATATTGGGACACATGGGGGCGGGGGCAGCCTCAGGCTCACAGCCTCCACCGGAGCCATGGGGGAGGGGGGCGCACAGCCCTAGGAAGCTGTGAGGGGGGCATACGGCCCCTGCTGCAGCCCCCGCCACAAGCCGTGGGTCAGGGGCGCATGGTCCCGGCTCCAGCCCCTGCTGCAAGGGCGGGGCTCAGGGCTGGGGGTTGGGGTGCAGGAGTGGGTTCAGGGTGCTGACTCCAGGAGGGAGTTTGGGTGCTGGAGGGAGCTCAGGGAAGGGGGTTGGGGTGCGGGAGGGGGTTCGGGGTGCTGCCTCCAGGAGGGAGTTTGGGTGCTGGAGGGAGCTCAGGGCAGGGTGTTGGGATGCGGGAGGGGGTTTGGGGTGCTGCCTCCAGGAGGGAGTTTGGGTGCTGGAGGGAGCTCAGGGCAGAGTGTTGGGATGTGGGAGGGGGTTCAGGGCTGGGGCAGGGGTTTGGGGTGTGGGAGGGGGTACAGGGTACGGGCACCCAGCAGCACTGACCTCAGGCGGCTCTGGGGAAGCAGTGATATCTCCCTTTGGGTCCTAGGCGGAGGCACGACCAGGTGGCTCTGCGCGCTGCCTCCGCCCGCAGGCAGGGCCAGTGCAACCCATTAGGCGACCTAGGCGGTCGCCTAGGGCGCTAACATTTGGGGGGCACCGGCCGCCCCGGTCATCGTCGTTATTTCGGGGGCGGGACCTTCCGCCGCCTAGGGCAGCAAAAAAGCTGGCAGCGCTCCTGCCCACAGGCGCCACTCTGCAGCTCCCATCGGCCATGGTTCCTGGCCAATGGGAGCTGTGGAGCCGGTGCTTATGGCGGGAGCAGGACACAGAGCCCCCCTGGCTGTCCCTGTGCCTAGGAGCCAGAGGGAGATTTCGCCGCTTCTGGGGAGCTGCGTGGAGCCAGGTAGGGAGCCTGCCAGCTCCGCACCAACCGGAGGCCTGGCAACCCTACAGTACAGGGACATCGGTTGGGACGTGGGACAAAGAGTTAAATATCGGGACGTCTGGTCACCCTAGCTGCTCTGCGGGGACGAGGGTAGGGCCTGGAGACAGCAGCTCCTGGCACTGCTGAGATCCCTGCCGAGCAGCTGCTGGTTAACTAGGGAAGTGGATGTGGTTCCCCCAGGGCCGGCGCAACCCATTAGGTGACCTAGGCGGTCGCCTAGGGCGCAGCTATTTTGGGGGCGCCGGCGCCGCGGCCGCCCATTCAAATTTGGGGGCGGGACCTTCCGCCGCCGCTGTTGGGGGCGGCATCTCGGGGGCGGGACCTTCCGCCGCCTAGGGCGCCGGAAGAGCTGGCGCCGCTACTGGGTTCCCCCCACTTAGTGCCTCCCTGGTCGTTAGCACCAGTCAGCCCCTGTCCTGTCCCAGAGAGAGAGCTCTGCTCGAGTGCTGCCAGGGGGCGTGGGCAGCGAGCCATGAGAGGGCAGACTGCAGGTCATTTCGACTGGTGGGGCAAGGGCTGGAGACCAGACCTTGGAGGCCATCCTGCCATTGGGGCACAAACCCTGTCACCTGGGGCTGGGCACTGACCTGGCCCTGAGGACCCCCCACCCCCACTTTGTCTCACGTGTCCCATCTCTCCCCACAGTGGGTTTAGAAGACCCGAAGAGGAGGAAGAAGTGACACCTCTGGCCACTAGAGAAACTGCATCTTCATCCCAACAGTGAAGAACCCCTCGGTGCCCCCTCGCCTCCCCATGAGCCTCGGCCACCCCCTCTTATTTAACAGCTGCTCCCCTCCACCAAAGGCTGCAAGCAGCCCTCCCTCTCCTCCCCCAGCCAGGTGGGGTGGACATCATGGGGGTTTGCTTGCTGCGTTTGGAGAATGGGGGGAAGCTCCCCCTTGCAAACTGCCTGCCCTCCTCCCGGCCTTCTAGCTACTTTGCTTCTGTACATTTTGAGCTGCTAGTCTGTCCTAGTGGCCCCTGCCCATCCCGCCTTCCCCCCATTTCCTTGCTGGGCACCCAGCCCGTTCGCTGTGTTACCAGCTCACACCCAGTGACCTCCTCACTCACCGGGTGGGGTTTTTTTTAATGCAAAAAATAACTGAACAGACGGAAACATTTTGTCAGGCCAATGTGCAGCTCCCAGAGGAGGAAATGAAGAGACTGTTCTAGCTGCTTATTTATTGACATTAAAAGATAAACTCCTTAACGCTGCCTGCGCTCCAGCCTCTTCCTTCGCCTCCTGGGAGGGGGACGGCGCAGGAGCCACAATTGCTGCTCTTTTGAAAAGTACCGCAATTGGAGGAGTGGTCCGGAAAAGGCCAAGATGTGTCCCCTGCTGGCCCTGGTGGCATTACAGCCACTCCCAGCCCCACTAGGGGATGTGGAAAAGGTCAATGGCTGCAATGGGGTGTTGCTTCTGCCAGAGAGCTCCAAAGCCCAGCAACTTTTGGAATATGGGCTGGAATTTTCTTTTGATGCTCATTCTGTAACCTCACTGACTGCACCTGAGGTTGGTGCGTGAGCCCCCCCCACACACACACACACATACATTGCTCCATTGAAGTCACAAGGCGCTAACTGGAGTGATCAGCACGGTGTAGCCTGGGATCTTGATGAATATTGGGGTGCTTTGCTGAATTGTCATGACTGCCTTTTAAATCCTCGTTATGTTTCCATAGAAAAGCAAGCGAGAACTTTTAATGGAACTAACGCTGGAAAAGGGAGAGCTGGTGAAACCAAAACATAGCGCTGTGTGTGTGTGTGGGGGTGTAGGTGTGTGTGTGTGGGGGTGCAGGTGTGTGTGGAGGTGGGAGGGGGGTGTAGGTGTGTGTGTATATGTGTGTGTGTGTGTATATGTGTGGGGGGGTGTAGGTGTGTGTGGGGGGGGGTAGGTGTGTGTGGGGGGGTGTAGGTGTGTGTGGGGGTGTAGGGGGGGGTGGGGGGGGGGGGGGGGGGTGTAGGTGTGGGGGTGTGCATGTGTGTGTGTGAGGGGGGGTAGGTGTGTGTGGGGGTGTAGGTGTATGTGGGGGGGGGGGGTAGGGGTGGGGGGGGGGGGGGGGGTGGGGGGTGCATGTGCATGTGCGGGTGTGTGGGGGGGTGTACGTGTGTGAGAGTGGGGGGCGGAGGTGTGGGTGAATATGTGTGTGGGGGGGTGTAGGTGTGGGGGTGTGCATGTGTGTGTGTGAGGGGGGGTAGGTGTGTGTGGGGGTGTAGGTGTATATGTGTGGGGGGTGTAGGTGTGTGTGGGGGGTGTAGGTGTGGGGGTGTGCATGTGCGGGGGTGGGGGTGAGGGTGGGGGTGTGAGGGGGTGTAGGTGTGTGGGTGGGTGTATATGTGTGGGTGGGTGTATGTGTGTGTGCGGGTGTGAGAGAGCAAAAACCCTGCTGGGGAATGAAATGTTGGGGGCAGGGCATTATTGAAGGGGTGCAGGGCTTGGTGAGCTGCTTGGGGCTCAGGCGCCTTCTCTCTGCTGCAGAAACACGACTCGATGCTAGGTGGGTGGTGGGTCCTTGCAGCATGGGTCAGTTATAGGCTCATCTCCTGAATTGTTTTGGGAAGGGCTCTTAGAGTGACCCTCTGTGAGAACCAGCCCTCAGCAAGCCCTATTCCCCCGTCCCCCCCAGCAGAACAGGCCAGCGCTGGCCAAGGCGCTGCTACCTCCTAGTTCCCTCTTGTTTCTCTGCTGCCCCAATGGCCTTTTTTGGAGCCACCATCGAGCGCCAGAGGTGCAACAGGAGCTGGAGCCAGGTGAGCTCACAGCACACAGGGCCCATGCTGTGATTATGAAAACAGGTGCCCACAGTCCCCCGTGGCACACAATCAGCGCAGGTGAAGCAGGGGCAGGGCGAGCCCCCAACCAGAGCAGATGCAGCTGAGCAGCTGCTGGTGCAGAAGGTGATAAGAAGGGGAGGGTTGGGGTTACTGCTTGGGACCCTATTACAGCATATACTCGGGCAAATGACTGCTAGGTCCTGGGCTGCATCCCATAAGGCAGCAGGCTGGCAGCAGAGGGTGCCATGACAGGCGGCGCCCTGAACGGGCAGTGCCACCCTTAGGCAAAGGTTGGAGGAGCAGGAGACACCCGTGCTTCCAGTAGGAGGTGCTGACTGCACAGTGAGAGAAAGGCGTGAGGACACTAGAGTAACCTCTCCCCATTGGGGGCAGTGACCCCTGGTGGCCTAGATAGAGTGGCACTTGCAGAGCTGGAAGAGGTCGGGGGGGGGAAGGGCTGGGCTAGCAGGGGGCTGCGGGTCGGGTTTGCCGGGCACCGGAAGAGGTCGGGGGGGGGGGCAAGGGCCAGGCTAGCAGGGGGGCTGCGGGTCAGGTTTGCCGGGCACCGGAAGAGGTCGGGGGGGGGGGAAGGGCCGGGCTAGCAGGGGGCTGCGGGTCAGGTTTGTCGGGCACTAACAGGGCTGGTGGTGGGAGGAAGGACCTTAAGTGCACTGCCTTCACACAGAGCCCAAATGACACCTGGAGGAAGCAGAGACAGGAAAGAGAAGGTGGATCCTTGCACGAAATTCCTTGTCACCGCGCCCCTCAGGGAAATCTCGGCCAGAGCAACCGCAGAAGCCTTCCGGTGCTACCTCCTCCAGCCCTGCACCTACCCCCGCAAGGCAGTGACGGCTCAAGGGCCGCCCTTTGGGTCACAGCTGCATTGTGCTCTCTATATGGCAGCCATGCTAAGAGTGACAGCCTACCAGCCACAAGGCACTGGCGTCTGCCAGCGGGACCGGGGACCCTGCCAGAGCTGATCACCTGGCTACCAACCCAGTGCATGCCCCCACTGAGCACCTCCCCGTGGCACCGGGCTCAGGGCCGGCTCCAGGCACCAGCATTCCAAGCAGGTGCTTGGGGCGGCAATCTGCACGGCGTGGCAGTCCGTGTGTTTTTGCCGCCCCAATCAGCGCGCCGAATTGCCGCCGCGGACGGCGGGGGCAGTCCGTGTGCAGTTAGGGCAGAACGCGCGTTTCCGTGGCGGCGGCAATTTGTTGGCAGCTTCTATGTTCAGCTGCCCGCGGCGGCAATTCGGCGGCTTCTGTCTTCCGGCTGAAGACAGAAGCTGCCGCCAAATTGCCGCTGCCGCGGAAATGCACGTGCCGCCCTAACGGCACATGGACTGCCCCCGCCGTCCGCGGCGGCAATTCGGCACACTGCTTGGGGCAGCAAAAACAGTAGCGCCGGCCCTGACTGGGCTCACATGGGGGGCTCACCACTGGAAGTGCCTGGACTGCAGTCCTGGCCCCCAGGCAGGGCCCAAGCAGTGGGAGGCCAGGGAAGAGGCACCGAAGCCTGACCCTGGGGTGGTGGTGAGGAGAACAGAGCAATGAGGCTGGAGCAACCCAACATTCTCACAGGTTAAATGTGGGGGGGGGCACCCCTTACTTGAACGAAACAGGCTGAGCGTGGCTTAGCCATGCCCCTTTCCTCGATAGTATAGTGGTGAGTATCCCCACCTGTCATGCGGGAGACTGGGGATTGTTATTTTTCTCTTTTTTTTTGTTTTTTTCTTGTTTTTGCCGACTGCGTAAAGCTGAAATCGCACATGTTAAATGCGCCTAAGATGTGACAGATCTGTAAATTGTAATTGATANGGAGACTGGGGATTGTTATTTTTCTCTTTTTTTTTGTTTTTTTCTTGTTTTTGCCGACTGCGTAAAGCTGAAATCGCACATGTTAAATGCGCCTAAGATGCGACAGATCTGTAAATTGTAATTGATTTTTCCATTAAAATGTGATTTTTTTCCAAAATATTTGTCTGACCTTTTCGATCAAAAAATAGATTTTTTTTTTGGCTAAAATCTTTATTAAATTTTTGTTTGATTTTTTTCCAAAGAAAAATCAGTTATTTTTAGGAATAAATAAATAAATAAATAAATACAGCATTTCTTTCACTAAATAAGATTTTTACCAAATATAATTTACCCTTAAAATTGTCTGACAGAAATTCTAATTGTATCTTTGCAATAATATCCCACGTATGCAAGTACATCCTGTCAGAGTAGCAGCACAGTCCTCGATTCCTAAGCCAAGTGAATAAGTGATCTTCTGCTAGAATCCCACACGGTTTATGCATTTGTAAACCCTGAGGCATGAAGCTGACGCGAGAAAGGTAAGCGAGCGAGTTTGGAGCTCTCCGACTTCACTTGCTGGAGAGCAGAGGAAACTGACTGAGTGACGTACTAGCGAATTTAAATATCAACCTTGTTCTCTGCCGGCAGGTTTCCCCATGGAGAGCAAGGGGAGTTCACTGAGCACGTCAATACTGTATTTGCATATTATAAGCCTGCAGTTTGGGGACAGTCGAGTAAAATTTGAGTACGGTTTGGGGTTGGGACCCACATTTTTAGTGTAGGCTGTTGGGAGCCTGCCAGTGACTAGGCGTGTGCTCACGCTGAGCTGGAAGCATTGTGCCCGACGTGGGGAGGGAGCTCCGGGCATTTCGAAGGACTGTGTAAGGCCAGCACCGTGCCGAGACTGGGGGGGAGCGGCCAGATGATCTTTTTTTCTCCTGAAAGCGCTCTTGGCTGGTTGGTGGGGGTGTTACTGTTGTCACCCCGCGGGTGCTCTCGTGTTGGCGGTTCTCGTTAACGGGCAGGAGGGGAATTGAGGAACGTGGCAGGGGCGTCGGGCCGCTGCCCAGAGCGCGGTGCGGGGAATGTCCCGCTTTAGGGGGGGTGAGGCGGAGCGAGGCGCTGGCTGCTGGCGCCGGGCGGAGGGGTGGGACGCTGTGTGGACACTTGAGAAGAGCTGCGGTGCTTGGATGGCTTGTGTCGGCCTGCGCGGTGTTGTCCCACTGGGTCTAGTGAGGTGACGTTTTCTGGCCGAGCTGGCAGCCAATGGGCTGTCACTGCCTGGCGGCGGATCGCTGCTGCAGGCGCCGCGGCTCAGAAACACCTCGAAGCCTGGGACCGTTTGGAGTCGCTGAAGGGAGGCGGGAAATCGCCAGGCTGCAGCGCGAGGCTCCTGTGGGCAGCGAACCAGCCGCGGGATGTTTGTAGCTGCAGCGGGGCTCGGACTGAGCTCCCGGGGTGCGGCGCGCGCTGCCAGCGAACGCGCGGGATGTTTGTAGCTGCAGCGGGGCTCGGACTGAGCTCCCGGGGTGCGGCGCGCGCTGCCAGCGAACCAGCCGCGGGATGTTTGTAGCTGCAGCGGGGCTCGGACTGAGCTCCCGGGGTGCGGCGCGCGCTGCCAGCGAACGCGCGGGATGTTTGTAGCTGCAGGACTGTCTGTGCGTGTGAGCGAAGTCCCGGCAGCCGGTAAGAAGCAGGATTCCCGGGAGTGATGCTGTTTGTTTCCCAGGGTGGGGATGGGGAACTGGCCTCGGGGTTAGGCGGTGTCCGGCTCAGAGGGGCTGGGCTCAGAGCTGGAGGTTAGGGCTGGGGTGAGGATGGGGCTACGGTTCGATTCAGGGGTTTAGGGTTGGGGACCAGGTTATAGGGTAAGGGCAGCGCCGGCTCCAGGGTTTTTGCCGCTCCAGGCAGCCAAAAAAATAATAAAAAAGCCCCGATCGCGATCTACAGCGGCAATTAATCGGGAGGCCCTTCGCTCCGAGCGGGAGTGGGGGACCCTCTGCCGAATTGCCACCGAATACCTGGACGTGCCGCCCCTCTCCCGAGGGGCCGCCCCAAGCACCTGCTTGTTAAGCTGGTGCCTGGAGCCGGCCCTGGGTAAGGGTGAGCAATTTTTGGTTCNGGGGTTAGGGTTGGGTTAGGGTGAGGGTTAGGGTTAGGTTAGGGTTAGGTGGGGGTTAGGGGGTGAGGGTTAGGGTGAGGGTTGGGTTAGGGTTAGGGTTGGGGTAGGGGTTAGGGTAGGGTTAGGGGTAGGGTTAGGGTTAGATTAGGGTTAGGTTAGGGTTGGGGTTGGGGTAGGGGTTAGGGTTGGGTTAGGGTTAGGGTTAGGGTTAGGGGTAGGGTTAGGGTCAGGGTCAGGGTCAGGGTCAGGGGTAGGGTTAGGGTTAGGGTTAGGGTGAGGGGTTAGGGTTAGGGTAGGGTTAGGGTTAGGGTTTAGGGTAGGGTTAGGGTTAGGGTTAGGGTTGTTAGGGTTAGGGTTAGGGTTAGGGTTTAGGGTTTAGGGTGAGGGTGAGGGTGAGGGGTTAGGGTTAGGGTTAGGGTTGGGTTAGGGTTAGGGTTTAGGGTTAGGGTTAGGGGTTAGGGTTAGGGTTAGGGTCAGGGGTTAGGGTTAGGGTAGGGTTAGGGTTAGGGTTTAGGGTAGGGTTAGGGTTAGGGTTAGGGTTGTTAGGGTTAGGGTTAGGGTTAGGGTTGGGTTTAGGGGTTAGGGTTAGGGTTAGGTTTAGGGTTTGGGTT